>JAULKK010000003.1:2062024-2074933 GCA_032355705.1 Rubia peregrina
TATATATTAATTTATATTTAGGGTCAAAGTTTGTAAATTTTGACTCTGAAAAAGCAAATAGGAAGTTTAAAGTGGGACAGAGGGAGTACAGTGTATCAAAAACACAGAATAATGCTAAACAGGGCAAACGACAATTCTAGTTTGTACTTTCTTGGAGGCTTTGAAATTCAAAAGAAGCTATTTGAAACACAAAGCAATAAAACACGGGTATTCAAAGTATCAGAATCATGGGCTCCTATTGTAAAACCAATTGGTGTTATGTAGGTAGGGGTGATTCGCGATCTTATATATTGAGTTATAACTCTGTCAACCACCGATGTGAAACTCTGACAAAGAGGCTTAAATCAACTGAAAACTGCAAAGAGAACTTCTGCACCTTGTAACTAGAACCTGAAGTGGATCTCTGTCAACCTTGAAGCCACATACCAAAAAACAGGAACAGGTATCCAACTGAACTTGTGAAATTTACAAGTACAGAGACAAATATCCCTCATTATATTTAGATCTTGTAAAAAATATTCAGAAGCAGTGTTCAGGAGCAAAACAGATAGGTCTCACAAGACAAGATAGATCACTTCCTCGTCACTAGGATCACCATTTCTCATCTCGCAAGTATTATCATAAGGTTGCTGTGTTTCAACAGCCAAAACAGTTTTTTCCTCGGCTTGTCATTGGAATCGAGAGTGCTGATGGAAAATGATTATAAAAAAAAAACCTAACTAAGAAAGGAACCAGTTACACTTGCAACGATTGGTTTCCATCGTAAGGAGTCCAATCTGAATCTCTAGAAGCCACTAGGCCACTTGCATCTGTGCTAATGGACTCTGCACAAATATTAGGGGGAGACCTATATTTTTTCTCTTTCCTGAAATACTCTGGTTCCTTTTCAAGAAACTCAGGAGACCTAAGACCTTCGTTCTTCAATGGATCTGCATTGTCTTTTCCAAAATCTTGCAGTGAATCGTGCTGGAATCCACCCGACCTTTCGCCATTGTCATCTTCATCGGACAAACATCTACAACAATCAAATTCATCCATGTCAAAGGTCTGACTAGCAGAACCATCTCTCCATGATATCCTCATTTGAGATAACGAAGTGTTCTCCAATGTGGAATCAGAAACCCAAGAAGCACAACCATCCATTTGCTTCTCAAGTTTTATGACATCAATCACACGGGAAGGAGAGACCGAGTAATCTGACCGATGACCCAAAACAGGAGGATCCCACATCGACATCTGAAAATCGTGTTCCACTATAACTCGATCGGGACTGAATTGATCTTCATGCGCATCAATCCAGGAAAAGCAAGAATGGCTCTTTGAGCTTGTATTTGAGCTCGGTGTCTGAACAGCATTGCTGCAACCCAAGGACACCGTCGAAGCTGGATTCTTGCCTCCTATCGAACTATAAGAACAGCTTTCTCTTTCAGCCAAGCAAACTGGCGACTTTGATTCAGGAATGGCAGAGAAATCCCCATCCTTTTCCTCCGACAACGACTCCAGGATCTCTTCACAAATGGAAACTCTACTAGGAGACAGTGGAACAACCCTAGACTTCCCAGTACTTGTCAAGGCATCTGAACTCCCATGACCATCACTCGAAAAATCAGAAGAAATCTGGCAAAGCGATGAAGACAGAGATGGACTAGCTATTGGAGACAACCCCCCAAATGGCCTAGGTTCAGAGTCCAAGGAATCACATTTCTGAACCTCACCTTCCTTTCCAAGAGAGATAGCAACCAATCCAATGATGCCTCAGCTGGCAAAGGAATCAAAGAATTTCTCGACTTCAAGACTACATCATCACCATTTTCATCAAAACCTAACGAATCCGAAGGGCCCCTAACAGTAAGATCCCCCTAGACCTAAATTTCCTTTTATCCGTGACCCCGGAGATTAGGTGCCCGGCACCATAACAAACAGGTGTCACAGTTGAAGAAATCGCAATATCCGTGTATAAACCCCCACCACCACCACCTTGGATCTCAGGAGACACAGAGACCTCCACAGGAGGAGTGGTGGCTTTACTTTCACCAGCAACATTAGCCGAACTCGAACTTAAATTTAAATCCACACCATTCCGATTAGACCAAGGCAACAGCTTTCCAACAGGAGTGAAATTCTCAAATCCAACCAAATTATCCGGAACCCTAAAATTGAAATCAGAGGACTCACCTCTTTCAGACCCACGGGCTGAATTCTTCCTAGAACCAGCAGAAGTAGCTGAAAGCTTCGATGTTTGGGAGGGTTTTGGGGTGGGAATTTTCCCAGACTGAGGTTGTGGTTGGGAAAACGGCTTCTTGGTTGAGTTCAATGAAGAGGGTTTCTTGTTGTTGTAGCAAGATTTGGGCCTCCTTGCTGTTGAAGAAGATGGTGGTACAGAAACGCTTCCATTTTTGCTCTGCTTCTTACTCTTGTCCCTCGCCTCCATGAAAATGAATGAGTTTTCTCAAACTTGGGAATGGAGGGATTTTTTTATTGAATTACTTTCGAAAATGAATTGCTTTCTTTTTGTCTGTTTCTCCAACGTTATAGAAATCTGGGAGGGAGAGAACAAAAGGTCAAAAGACTCAAAAGCCAAAATAGGAAAACAAACAAAAAGGAACAATGTCGTAAATCTATCTTTGCTTTGCTGGCGTGTTTTTTTTAATCAAAATCAAAATATTCAAAATCAGTTTTCAAAAGAATCATTCAAAATCAATAATTGAAATTTACATTTAACTTATCTACCTGCTATGTATCATTTCAATATGCAATTCATCTAATCAAAATTTCTTAACTTCGAACATAAAATTAAATTAATGTATAAGCATAAATAATATTGAGTGATACTCCCTCTGTTTCATTGGATGTGATACATTTTCTTTTTTCGGTTATTTTTGTGAATTTGACACATTTTCCTTTTATGATAAAATTTCTTCAATTTTACCCACTCATTCTACTTTTTTCCTTTCTAAATTCAATTGCATCCACTCATTTCATTCACCTAAATCCAAGCAACTAAAGTTATGGTCTCAAATCCAATGAAACGGAGGTAGTACTACTCCATATGGTTTTTAAATATTGACACTCTTTCTTTTCTATTTTGTTTTTTAATATTGGCACTTTTCTTTTTTGGCAAAATTAAGATTAATTTCATCCACTCAATTTACTTTTTATTCTCCCTATATAATTTTCTCCACTCATTTACTTTTCAAAAAAAAAGAAGTGTCAATTAGTTGAGTGACAATAATGTTGACCAGAGGGAGTAATTAGATTCGTTATAACATTTATTTTCAAAATATCAACATTTCACGAGTTTTAATTATCTTTAATAAAATATATTAAGGATCAAAAAAAATTTAGTCAACCGCTGAAAGTCAAAGAGTGCAGGTTAAAATGAGATTGAGTGATTAGTTTATTTCAGAAAAAGTGCATTTATGCCCCGAGCTCTTGCATTTATGCAGATATTCCCACCATTTTTTAAAAGTACACATTTGCCCCCGAGGTCACCTAAAAATTAGGTTAACTTTGATCCTGCCCGAATTTTAGTGCAATGACCCTTGTGCCCTCGCTTTCTTCTCTCATAGTCTCGTTGTTTCCCTTTCCCGCTTAGAACACACATTTCCTTTTGACTCTGACTCGTAAAGGAGAACTGAACCCTCAATCTCTGTCTTTGTCGGCGTTTACTTCACGGAATTCAGCGATTGTAGGTGAAGTCGGCGGCAATGAGTGAGTATTGGCATATCAGAAGCACACGAGATGATTTAATTTGAAGAAGCGACCGTTGCACTGTGATATTGGTTAGTCGTCTCTTTCCCTGGAGTTTCTAGTTGATTTAGTGTTCATATTAGTCACGGATTGAAGATTATTTTTCTAAAAAAATTGCGTTTTGTATTTCAACGGAACACAAATAGAGTGGCGAAAGCTATTATCTTTCTTTCTTTTTTCCATTCTTTATAAAGTTCTGATTTTTCATGTGAGATTACCAATATTTTGTGATTGTGTATGTTTAACTTTGTCGTCAATACGTTTTTGTGCAACCGGTTGTATCATTGTGTTCAAACTGTACTAGACTAGGGTTTTCGAGACAAGGAATGTTTCAATTGAACATGGTTTTGTGTTCTTGATCTTATGATAGTAATGTTGCTTGTAACTTTTATGTGCTTTGAAAATTCATGGTTTTATCACCATTATTTACTCATGCACATTTTGAATTATTGATTGATGCAGAAAGAGTTTGACCCACTATACAGCTTAAAGTAGATGCTGGAGATTCGTTAAAGAGAGAGTTGGACAGATTGATTGGGCTGGCAGTATGTTTGCCTTTTGGCCCAACAATAACGGTCATCTGTCAGCCAGCAGATACAAAGCCCCCGGAAGGGTTTCCTACTTATAATGGAGATTCAGATTATCGAGAGTTCATTCAGATGTTCTTAAGTTTAATGAATTCAAGGAATTTCGAGGAAATTTTGACATTCAAGCTTATTGGAAGTTACCTTCGAGGAAAAGCTCAAAAGTGGTTCAATAAGTTGCTG
This sequence comes from Rubia peregrina, assembly GCA_032355705.1. NCBI lineage: Eukaryota > Viridiplantae > Streptophyta > Magnoliopsida > Gentianales > Rubiaceae > Rubia > Rubia peregrina. The sequence goes on from JAULKK010000003.1 coordinate 2,066,542, forward strand.
AGGGGTTCCTTTGATTCCTATAGAGATTTCAGTGGGGCTCTATTTAGTCAGTATGCTCAAAAAAAGAAGTTTACTAAGACTTTTCTAGAGCTATTCCAGACTAAGCAGAATGCTCTATTTAGTCGGGAGAGAGTATAGATGCTTTCTATCACCGTTATGTGGATGAGAGTTTGGGAGTAGTAGAAACCACAGAGAATGATGTGATTCAAGGATATTTACGAGAAATGCAGGATTTGGAATTATACAAGAAGTTAAGTACAAATACCCTTCGAACCTTGTAAGAACTCCAAGAGGTAGTGGAGTGGTACTCGAAGGTTGAGGAAGCCACCAAGAAGAAGAGGGATAGTTTGGTGGATAAGCTAGGTAAGAGTAATGATCCTCCAGGGAAGAAACCAATGAAAATGGCTAGGCCCAATTTCGAGAGGTAAAAGCTAATGAATAAGTCTCCAACACATATTTTGAGTATACATCGAGGGGTTTTGGCCTCCCTTACCCATGCAGAACTCACCAAGTGCAGTGGTAGCGAGAAGGGCCACAAATTTATATTGTGATCATCATAAAGACTATGGCCATGACACAAGCCCAACTAAGGATGGAGATTGAAAGGTGTGAAAGGGAAGGATGATTCCGAGGTCCTGGAACTTAACGGGGGAATCATGCAGAACCTTTGAGATCCAGGAACAATCGTAGGGAGTGGCAGCCGTATAAGAGAAATTATCAAAATAATAAAGGAAAAGTAGATAGGAAACCTCGAGACCAAGTACCTCGAGATCAAGGAAAGGAGAGAAGAGATGAAAGGCCACGAGAACAACCCGCTAGTAATCAAGAAAAAATGGTGATAATCCGCTGATCCATAGGGTGATTAATGTGATTTATGGAATTGTGGGAGAAAGGTTCTAAAAAACAGTTATGAAAGTTGATTTGCGCTAGGTCCCTACAGGACAACACACCATAAAAGGTTTTGGCCAGATGAAACAATAACATTTTCTGAGGCAGATGCAGTTCCGGATCAAACTTCACATGTTGATCCTGTGGTGGTCTCATCTGTGATTGGGAATTCTTTGATAAAGAGAGCTTTCATTGATGATGGAAGTGGAGCAGAGGTTATGTTCGCTGATTGTTTCGATCAGTTAGATATAGGGAGTAGCGATTTGAGAAAGTCTGCCTCACCCTTATTTGGTTTCACGGGAAATACCATATTTCCTTTGGGAGAGAGTACCTTGTCGGTTCGAATAGCTGATGGTAATAGAGAGGTAATGATAGACTATAATTTTGCAGTTGTAGATGCATACTTGCCTTATGATGTGATTTTTGGAAGACCATGGATGTGTCAAGCTCGAGCACTACGGTCTCCATATCATCTATTTTTGTACTTGTAAATAGTTTGAGTTTTGTTTGTAATTCTGGGTTGTTTTGTTTGTAATATTTTTTGGGTTGTTTTGTTTGGCGGATTTGGATTTGGGGTTATTCGAGGTGGCCGGAAACTTCATGTGGTCGTGAACTACCGAAAGCATAACCGAAGTCGATTATGCTTTTGGCAATTTTTTTATATTTCATAAATGTTGTGTGCGACATCGCACATGACTTCTGTCAGTGAAACAAACTGAGGTAAATAGTGACATCGCACCTGTCTTCGATCACAATATTTTTTTATCTCGATTATTTTAAGAAGAATTGAGGTAAAAAATACTTTTTACTACACCCACATTTACCTCGGTTTTTTAAGGCTGAAAATTGAGGTAAAAAACCCTGTAAAACCAAGGTAATAGGTGTTGTTTCTTGTAGTGTGATTTTCACCATCACGTGTGTCTCAGGTTCTATGCTCGACTAAGGTGGTGCAAATGGAGTTCGACAACATGCAGCAGGAGATATGCGAGCTTCAGTGTGAGATCGCCTCCCTGAAGCTGACCAACATCAAACTGTCGCGTAATGCACCGCGAGTTGCTGAGCTCAAGCAAGACCTTGACCTAGAGAAAGGTGTTTCCGGCTCTCTGTAAGCTTCCCTAGACAGGGCTGATGCTTAGATCACTAAAATTTGTTATCACCTGCCCCTTTATCGCTTTCTGCGAGGCGTACCCAATAGCATGTTCTCCTAGTTCCACCGCTCGTTTTTACCAATCTTCCCGATGACTCCATGGTCCGGTAGGATCGACTTCAACTGTTTATTGGTCAACATTGTCACAGGGTGTGCCTTGAAATACTGCCCCAACCTCCTTGCTTCATGGACCAGGGCAAGTGCAAGCTTTTCCTGGTTTGTGTAACCTCACTCAGGACATTGCAATGCCTGGCTTACGAAGTACACTAGCCATAGTATTTTTTTCCTCCCTGACTAATGCTGCGCTGACTGCCTCCTCACTTGCTGCCACATATAGGTAGTCTTACCTTGTGAGTTGTGAGTGTTATACACTTGGTGAGTGACCTACTAAACAAACGATAAATGGGGCCTTTTCGATTAACTATTTTATTGTTCTTAGCAGTACTTTACAGGGATAACGGGGAACAATCCAAATATCTCACCTTTTATTGGCAATCCCAACAGCATTCCATTGAGGCCTAATCTACATGTTAAAAAGGGTGATCAAAATCTTGATGATGACCGATAGTTGGGCAGTACCTTCACCATTCATACTTGTTCGGTTTGATCAAGAAGGAGAGTTAGATACAAACTGATTGGTGTTTGCTATGAATGCTCTAATGGGGGAAGTACGGAGACTTTCGAGACAAGTATAAGTGTTGGAAAATTCTATGCCTCTACGATCTACTAAGAAGGATTATCTTAATAGTGTGCTCCACAATTTTCACGGTATTGAATGTTCGGGAGAAGAATCTATCCATGCTTAAGAGAAACAAGCACATCGAGGGTCTATGAGGTATAGTAAGAGGAATTATCAAAGGATGTCAAGTTTGGGTTCATCAGAAATTTTGGATTCTGCTTGTGACATCAAGGGCTTAAAGTACAATATTTCTCAATTTAGTGGAGCACACAACCCGACAAAGTATGTTGATTGAAAACCTGTTCAAACTCAACAACTATTGAGAGAAGAAAAGGTTAAAGGTGGCTTAGTATTCATTCACCAACTACACAGCCAAATGGTGGAAGACCTTTAAGGAATCGAGATCATGTGCTGAGAAGAAACAAATCTCGACTTGGGAAAGGTTGAAAACTGAGCTTTATTTATATCATGTTCAGACCACATATTTGACGGAACAACACTTGTACTTGAGAAATATGAATCAAGAAAAATAAAACTATGGATGAATATTGGAAAGATCTCGAACTAGGCGTATTCAAATCCTCTTTTTAGTCCTACCCAGGCGTATTCAAATCCTCTTTTTAGTCCTAATGAACAAATGATAGCTCCCTTAAATTAACCACAATCCACTGAAATCCAAGTAAGTGTATTTCTACTTCACGAATATAGTTTCTTCCAAAAATCCTACTTGTTTTAATTGTAAGGAACGATGCCATTTGCGATCCAACTATTCTCATGCTCAAATCATGACAACAACATAGGAAGGGGGTGAAAAATATAAATATGATGACATGTCTTCACTTCATGAAAGTGAATAAGAAGTCGAAAAAGAGATCACCATTGATGATCGAGTTGAGCAAGATCCTAAAACAAAAGGTAACCTTGTGTCATTGAGACTTCTCATTTCTCAAGTGAACGAATCTAAGGTACACCGTTTAAATATCTTCCATACTCATTACCTTGAGAAAAATAAGAATTGCTTACTGATTATAGATGGGGAATCATGTGATAATACTGTTTCAAATCTTTTAGTAAAGTCCTTAGCATTGCCTATTATTCAACATCCATGTTCATATGAACTGTTTTGGTTAAATGGTTTGATGAACTTATAGTTACTAAATCATGCATGATTAACTTAAATATCGGAAAATATCATGATTCTATCTTATATGATGTTATTCCTATGAATGTTAGTCATATTTTGTTATGAAGACCTTGGCAGACAAGAATTGAATTGATGATGGCTTCACCAATAAAATCACTATGATCAAGGATATGGAAAGGTTTACGTTGAATATGCTTTTTCCTCCAGAAGTTTCTGAGGCCCAAAAACGCATTAAAGTTGACAAAGAGAGAGTGATGGCCAAAATCCGACCTAAATCTCAAGAGGTGGATAAAATATAAACCTAATCATTCCAGGAAAGTCGTTTAAAACCCTATATTCACATCCTACTTCTCTACCTTTTATTTATATGATGCGACCTTAATTGCCTTGTGACTCTAGTAATTCATTATATGCTTCTGCGAGGGATGTGAATTGTGTTATAACTAATAAGTCTTTTGTCATAGTCTCACTTTTTAAGGAGACTTATTTCACAAAAAAAGACATACTTGTGCATATTCCTACACTTTTTTTCCAAGTTATTATAGGAACTCGAAGATGTCTTTCTTGAGGAACTCCCTCATGGCTTACCTCTAATTCAAGGTATAGAACACCAAATCAACTTGGTGCCAGGTATCGTGATACTCAATCAACTTGCTTACAAACAAAATCCTGAGGAAACGAAGGATTTATAATGAAAAGTTGAAGGTCTTCTTAAAGAGAGTATGTGTGTGAATTTTTAAGTCCTTGTGTTGTATCTGTCATTTTAGTTCCTAAGAAAAATAAAACATGACGAATATGTATTGATTTTTGTGCAATTAAAAAGATAACCAGTAAGTATCGACATCGTATACCCATGTTAGATGGATATGCTTGAGGATTTGCATGGTTCTGTGATTTATACTAAGATTGATCTCACTCAAGGTTATCATCAAATTCGTGTTAAAAGGGTGGTGAATGGAATATTGTTTTAAGACTAAGCTTGGATTGTATGAATGGATTGTTGTGCCTTTTGGTTTAGCTAATGCTCATAGTATTTCTATCGATTGATGAATCATGTTCTAAGGAAGTTCATTGGTCATTTTGTTGTGGTATACTTTGACGATATATTGATCTATTATAAATTGACTGATGAATATATTGAGCATGTTAAAAACATCCTACTTGTACTTCATGATGCTAAATTTTATGCAAACATAAAAAAATGTACTTTTTGTGCTTCAAAAGTTGTTCTTCTTGAATTTGTTGTGTCTAAACATGGAATCAAAGTTGATGAATCCAAGATCGAAACCGTTTACACTTGGCCGATCCCTACAAATGCTAATCAGGTGCATTCGTTTCATGGTTTAGATAGTTTCTATCAAAGGTTTGTGCGTGATTTCTCGCCTATTGCTATCAAAGGTTTATGGTCATTTCAAGTCCTTGAACGTGTGAATGAAAATGCTTACAAGATTGATTTTCCAGGAAACTATGGTGTTAGAGCTACATTTGTATTACTGATTTATCTGCATATACTTTTTGAGGATGATTCATTTTTGAAGAAAATACCTTTCGAACACGGGGGGGGGGGGGATGATATGAATATCTAATTTAACTCTAATAATGAAGACATTCCAAGGCTTGACCAGATATTCAAAGGTTAAGTTAGATTTCACAAGGTGATTTGGCAGTTTCTATGACTAGGGCAAGGAAGAAACTTAGAGATGATGCTTTGAATGCACTGGTGAAACAGATTCATGATAAAGATTCAAATATTACAAGGGGGTAATGTTGGTGAATGTCACTCTTGTTTTCAAGGATTAAAGTCATGAAAATGAATATTAATGAAGCGTCTTATAAGAACTGGCTAGACCTTCATTTGGGGGCTCTGGATCTTCTATTACACTACTTTGTTGCACTTAATGTTACACCAGTAAAATTATGTCATGTGTATCTCCTAATAAATTATACCAGGATAAAAATTATTAAACTAATATTAGTTAATTTAGGAGGGATACATGACAGAATTTTACTGGTGTAACATAGAGTGTTACACAAAAGTGTAACAGAATATCCAGAGCCCATTTGGAAATGGGCTCTGGATCAACAACAATTCACAACTATCTTAGTTTAGTTTTATTTTATTTTGGCCTATGAATATCTCGTCCATGTTGGCCCATTTAGAGATAAATTTGTGGCTGCCCTTATTTAGGGTTTAGAAGATTGATTCAAATTTGATTAGATTTGACAAGATTTGATTTGATTTGATTTAAAATAGTAGATAAGATTTGATTAGATAAGATTATGAATCTGGCCAAGATTAGGGTTTATATTCATCAAAGCATGTAGCTAGATGAATTTGTCCATGATTAGGTTTATGTTAGGTTATTTTAGTTTGATGTGGTTTTAACTTCTTAAAGTTTCCATAAGACAGTTCAAATTATAGCTAGGATTTATCAAATCCTATTTGAATTTTGTCTTCCTATGGCCTAAACTATAACTATAAATAGGGGATGGTCTTCACGTTTTTATACATCTCTTTATTAATTCAATACATCATATTTTAAGTTTAAGCTAGTTGCTTATTCAAACTTTTAAACCGTTAGGTTTAGTTTTTTTCAATTTAGTGCTTAGAACATGTGTTCTTTGTGTTGAATTTGTGCAAGTGGTGCTTGGTTCGTGGAGTAGGCCATGTGTCACTGAAAATCAAGTTGTGTTCTTCAACAGATTTTGAATGTGTCTTCTTTTTCAAAAAAGTTGATTCATTTCATCTATTGACGAGTGCTTCTAAACATTCCACAAACGACCTTTGGATTAAGCAAAACGTGTGAATAATTCAGAAGCTAGTTAGTTATTAATGGTTGGGAAAAACAACGGTCTTGGATGAATCATAACCTTCAGCTCCCTAAGGTCTTAATCGGAGCACGACCTTTGGATTTTCATGTGGTAGTGATAGTGGTTGGGTTAAATCCCACGGGTTGGGTCAAATCCCATGCGGCTAGGTCATGATATCGACATTGGGTTGAAACTTATCACAATCGAAAGATCTCCTAATTATATTATATTTATGGAATCATGAATATATGTCAATTCTATTATGGTAAGACACATATTCCAATAAGGAATGAGTATACTAATATTAGTTGAATTTGGAGAACTTATAGGGATTAACCCTAAAAATGCCACAATATATCTCTATTTTATTAGTTCTATTCTCAATACTTAGAGTAAACGCCTTGTGCTTGCTTTAGAATCATATAGTCTTTTCCCCAACACCCTGGATGCTCTATATTGAAGGTTAGTATTAGGAAGCAACATTTGTCCACCAGATCGATATCTACCCCGCATCAACAACTCTAACATAAACATACAGTATTTATTCAATAGTGGAGACATGGGTGATTAAATGCGGTTCTACTAAACCACAAAAGACATTTTTCAGAGGCCTTCTTTGGCTCCGCCTTTGATTGTGCAACAACACAATCAAAGGCGGTTGAAAACTGCATTTAACTGGGTCTGAATTCAGTTCCGAATTTGGAATCTATAACGACAATTTGAAAGGGGGAAAAACTGCCAGAAACTGTGAGGTTTTCGGAAACCTTGAAGCAAAGGAGCATAGCAACAAAAATCTCACACCATCTTCAACAACATCATCAATCTCAAACGTTCAAACCAAAGTTTAGAAATCTAAAAACTTAACCAAAGCCAAATTTACACAGCTACAAATAAATCCAAAGCTTATAGACCTAGATATGTAGAGCTTCCTCGATCTGGTTCAGATGTTGCGAATGGAGGCGATGGAGCTTCATGAAGGCAAGAAGGGTGGTCAGAGTTGTGAACTTAAACTAGGTGTTGAGAACTTTGTTGCGAATGGAGGCAAGACGGGCGATCGGTGGCAATGGGGTGAAGGCAGGCGGTGACGCCGGAGTGGAGGCGTGGTGGCACTGGGCCAATGGAGAAGCGATTGGCTGAAATGTGAAGATGGAGAAGAAAGAATCGGTGTTGGAGAAGTGCAGAGAAAAGATACGTTGTTGTGCCTTGTGTTTTTCATGAGAAAGGAAATATCAAAGGGTGAAAACCCTAAGTGATTTATTTTATATCGTGGGCTAAAAAGACTGCCCATTAAAAGCAGTTCTACAATAGAACCATCTTTAGTCAAAGTTCATTTAATCAATTTCGAACTGACTTTAAAATGGAACCTCTTCACGAAGGCGGTTCCTAAAAATATCAAAGGCACTGCCTTTGATTGATGTTTTTAATAGAGACTTCTACACTAGTGATTGGAAGAGCATCGTAAAATATCAGGATTTATTAATTTGGGTAGTAGGATCATAAGATTTGGGTCAAAATTCTTCTAGCTATAATCATAGGTTTTCATTTTTATTTTAGTACTCCCTCCGTTTTTCTATTTATGACACCATATATTTATGTGCTTAGATTTAAGTGAAGAAAATAAATGGATGAAACTGAATGTAGAAAGTAAAAAGTAGAATGAGTGAATGAAATTAAAAAAAAATCTTTCCAAAAATGGAAAGAGTGCCAAATAAAATAAAACATC
>JAULKK010000003.1:2086241-2108504 GCA_032355705.1 Rubia peregrina
CAATTCGGATATCCGAAAACCGTATATTAAATTCGGTTCGGGTTATTCAAATTTGAATAATTCGGTTTTCGATTCGATTTTCGGTTTTTGGTTTTTTTGCCCACCCCTACCGCTGGTTACTTGGTGGCGAAGTGTTAGCTCGGTGGCGCGGTGATCGCTTCGATAGTCGTGGCATGAAGTTTGCTCAAATATCAGGGAACAGAGCGCTCAAGATCGTCTTCCATTAGAGTAGGGTTACGAGTGATCGGTGATGCTAGCTTGGTGTTGGGGAGGTGATGTTGGAAATGGGTGAGGAAGAAGGTAGTGCCAGAGCTGGCGAACTGGCGGAGCGATGGTGGAGCTCTAGCTAAGTGGCGTAAGCTCTCGAGATGGGCGGGGAAGGAGGTGTTGCTAAAGAGCGGTGGTAGAATGGGGCGGCGGCGGAGTGGGGCGGCGGCAGTTGTGACGGTAGCGGCGGCGATTTAGGGTGTTTGAGGATGAAGAAGAAGCCTAGGGGTGTAATGGTCATTAGATTAAAAAAAATTAAGGTTAGGGATGTTTGTGTCTTTTCGGATTAGGCCAACGTCTGAATTTCTTTAGTCAACACCAGAATAGTTCAATTCAGACATATCTGCACTGTTGCTGAAAATCTTAGGGTTAGTTTAGCACTTTCAGATTTCACAAGGTCATGTCTGCACTTTCAAAATTTAACAGGGTTATTTATGCACTTTACCCAAAAATCTAAAAGGAAAAGAGAAAGGGAATCACACTTTGACTCCGCCGACGAAGCATCTGACGAAAGTGGCGTGTGAGTGGGGTTGTTTGTGCGTGGCCAAGAGCAACTACGCGTGACCTCAATCGCAGCTTATGCATCTCACTTGTTTCGTCGTTGAAACTTCTTGTTGGCAAAAAATCTCCAGATCTGAAACTAAAATATCTGAAACTTCACAAACTTGTTACCTTCCCAAACTGCCGATCAAAATTTAGAGCACTTTGATGTCTCGCTTAACGCGGTCGCTACGTGGCTTTCGTAACTACAGCCAGCTGCGATGAGAAGCTTTCAACAAACTAAATAAAGATTGTGGGCGGGCTGTATAAAGATGGAACTCTGGCAAAGCGGTGGTGGCGCTCTGGAGATGGGCGGGAAGAAGGTGGCGCTAGAGAGCGGCGGTGAAGTGTGGAGGCGGTGGCGGCTATGGTTTAGGGTGTTTGAAGATGAAGAAGAAAGAGAAAAAGCCAAGGGGTATAATGCTCATTAGATTTTTAATTTTAACTTTAGGGGTATTTTTTTCTTTCAAGATTAGGTCAACGTCTAAATTCCTTTAGTCAACACTGGAATCGTGTAATTTGTGTATATCTGCACCAATGCTCAAAATCTTAGAGTTGGTTTACCACTTTCATATTTTAGAGGGTATATTTTTAAAATTTAATAGGGTTATTTATGCCTTTCACCAAAAATCTAAAATGAAAAAGAGAAAGAGAAAGGGAATCACACTTTGACTCTTGCGACTAAGCATATGACAAAAGTGGTGTGTGAGTGGTGTTGTTTGTGCGTGGCTTGACTTGGTGGCGCATGGCCAAGGGCAACTACGCATGACCTCAATCGCGACATATGCATCTTCTCACTTTCTTCATCATTGAAACTTCTTAAACTAAAATATCACTTGTTGGCGAAAATCTCCAGATCTAAAACTAAAATCTCAGAAACTCCACAAACAGGTTGCATGATAAAACTATACAGATATGCTTCGTCTGCCTTGGAGAAACAAAACATTCTTCACAATCACAATCACAGTCACCTTTTACTCTACTTTTCTCTCTTCTGTAATCAACTAAAATTTGTCAACATTTAGTTCTCAACTCAAAACTGGTATTCATTTTTTTCGGGAGTTGCATCATACTGTTTACTGAAAAATGTACTATAAAGCTATGCAATATATGATTTATACAGTGTTACATGCTGCAAATTCCTCTTCATGAGCGGCAGCAGCCGAGTCCATTTCTTCGTGAGCCGCACCAGCCGAGTTGCAGTCTTCTCGAGAGCCGTCCAATTTTTCGTAGTTGTAGTAAGCTTTTGTCTGCCAATTGGATTTTTTCCAATGGAAATGAAAGCAGTGAAGAAGTGAATACATGGAAGTATCTGCAATAGTTTGATTACAGTAATCGCATCACATACCTCAGGTCTTGGATTAACTGCATCAAACATTCGTACAGATGGAGAGCAGAAATCAGGGTGGTTTAAAACAATGTATGCTCCTTTGTTTTGGTACCTAGGTTCTTCTGCCTGCCCGGAATACACAACTAATGTCAGGACTCGGGTGAACTGAAACTAAGGAATTCTGACTACTCGAGATCGTAATGGACAAGAAAAACTAAATTAAATAAGGTAAATAAGACTATGAATGGACAAGAAGTGACCTGAAACTGAGGATAATCTGGAGCACTGAATATAGTGATTAATCTCCCGGAGCCTACATCGTGATCAATAGAATACCCCTCCTCCATTCCTCCAAGGCCAAACAGCTGTTTTCTTGCATCAGGACCTTCATGCGACCTGATAATCAACTGCGAAACCAAAACATTGATGAATTCTAATAGTTACAGACATGAAGAAATAAATGGAACAAACTGATGAGAAGGTATTGGTCCACAATGTTTCACCTTCAAACTTGAGTTCTTCAAGAACTCATCGGTGCAGTCAGGCCCCCACAAGAGGCCAAAAGATTGTTCATCTGGTTTCTGTAGCCCGGGATTCAACGATGGCACAGACCACAAGATATCACCAATGATAGCATTCTCACCGCTCAAAGGAGGGTCTAGAATGAATCTCCGAACTTTGGACAGGTCCTCCAGAAAACCGATATTCTCAGGGTCATTTCCCAAATCTTCAGTCTTCTCTAGATTAGAGAGGCTGCGAAAGAGTCCTCCATGCGTGGTATAGACTTTCCCAGCTATAACACAACCAAGAGGAAGCTTCGTAAAGCAACTTAAACATTTTTCAAACACATCCTTTCCTTTGGTTCCATATTTGGCAAAAACTTCTTCTTTGAAACCAAATTTGGTAGAGCAAAGTTCTGTCTCATGATTCCCCCGCAATAGGTGCACTCTTCGGGGGGAAAGAACCTAGAAAAGTAAATCTAAGCGTCAAATAGTTTTAAGAGGATTCAGAAAATGTGTTTGAAAAAGCTTCTCATACCTTCCAAGCCAACAAAAGAAGAAAGGTCTCAAGACTCCAAGATCCTATGTCCACATAATTCCCATTAAACACGAAGAATCTTTCATCACTGGGGTAACCTGCATCTCTTAACAAGAACAACAAATCGTGTAGCTGACCATGCAAATCTCCAACCACCACAACTTTTGTTTTGGGGTTTGATCCCAACTCGTCATCTATTCTTAAGCAGTTGGACTCTTCACTCATGATATCTGATGCCAAAGTCACCAACTGGTTAAATAACTCTTCAGGAACTGCAGAGGAGAACTGTCCGGGAGGTAGATTCCTAGAAGACCAATCAAGGGCTCTCTCGAAGCTCATTAACCATCCACGGGTTAAGAGACCACTAGAAGGCCATTGTAGGGGAAGAGAAGGGCATAAACATACCCGAGGTAAAACTGAAGAGGAAAGCTCTCCACGTACTACTGGTAACGTTAACTGGTTGTTTGGAAGGTAGATTACTGCAGAGGAGGGAGGATCAATAGACACCGATGGATGATCTGGAGAAAATCCGGTATCTGGAGATGCTAGAACATTAAGTGGTGATTGAACTGAGATGGGTGGGGTATCTTCAGCAGGTGTCGTGGATGGAGACTGAACAGCATTCTTCTTTCTTGATTTTCTTGGCTGGCGTGGAGCAACTAGTCCACGGTGTCTCTTACGTGGTGGAAGAATTGGTGATGGAATTGGAGATGGAATTGGAGCTGGAGTTTCCACTGATGTCAGCTGTGCAGCAGGAGCATGGAGCTTCGGGAACATGTCCATTGAAGCACGACAAATCTTGCGTATTTGTATGAGGGACTGTAATGCCAAATCCTCATTATAATCCTTGATGGCTCCATCGCTCTTCTGGTAGATGTTCGCTATGGTTTCTGCCTGCCGAATGATGAGAATATAGAAGAAAATAGAGTTCAGTTAATCATGAATAAGGTCCAGCTGCTTGAATGATGACAGGTATCTACATAAATATACCATTGACTTGATTATCTCTTCCTTCTCAACAGATATTTCTTCTGCCTTCTGATTGGGATTACCAATTCTCAAACGAGTGATCCCACGGTACCAAACAAGGTAAGGATCATCTTCATCCATGACACCATCAAATGGATCACCCCGAAGAGTGTGCTGATAGCGGTCTCTCCAGAGTACAACATGGTGCAAATGAAGTTTTTCAAAGTCATAACCTTCTCTACCACGCATATCAGTGCGATGGAGATCCCTCCTAGTGTCACACGGAGCTGGCTTCTTCTGCTTAAACCCAAACTGCCTCATTACTCGATTTGGAAGATGCCACTCCACAATACTAAAGCATATAAGCGGCGACACTGCATGCCAAATCCCTTGACCCAACAAACAATATGCAGGCAGTTGGTTGGTAACTTCAGAACTATAAGGCATCCATATAAACTGCAAAGAGAAGAAAAGATGAAGCTGTTGTAAACCAATCCAAGCAAAACAGAACTACCTACAGATAACATTAATCTTGCCTCGCTCGCCTTGAGTTCATCCAGCTGGTTCCTGTAAAGTTCCAAATTATGTGCAACGCCTTTCTTATGCCTAAACCTCTCTCTCCACCTGCTAAACATTTAGATGAGTAAGAAGTTGAACTATATGGAAAAAACAACAAAATCATTGGCACTTTACCTACTACCCAATGGTTTCCCAGGAAATTCATGGTCATGATCGACAAGATCAGCTTCAGCATCCTTAGTAAAAACAAGACCACCAGCATTACCCTCAATGCCAGAATATGAGGATTTGTCCCTCGGAAGCCTTTTCAGCAAACGAAAAGGTACAAGCCTTTCCCACGCCCATAACTAATAAGTTTTAAGTGATTAGTAAGCAGTTTCATGGCATACTAAGAGGAAGGGAACATAATTACCAGAAGCATATCCTGTACCTGCAACAAAATGAGTGGGCCACCAATCTCTTTAGCTTTGGATTTACTAGCTCGACACATTTCACGATATAAGCAAGCCAACACGGCACTTCCCCAACTCAATTTCCCACAAGCCTGTAAATCTCTGAGGAACGGAAGGTACATGAGTTTAACCTTAGACTGAGATTTGTCAGGGAACAGCAATCCACCAAACAAACGCAGAATATGTGCTCTCGCGTGACATAGAATTAATGCGTCATCTGCATCTGAAGGAAGGCTCCTGAACTTTTCATTCAGACAGCGAAGCCTGAGTCGATTGCCATTAAATTCCTTGGGAGCAGGGGTGAATCCCAGTATCTCCTGACACAAAGCTTGCCATTCAGGCATCTTCTTGGAAGCCTCGGATGAAGTTATCGGGTCACCATCCACAGGGAGTCCTAAAAGAATCGCAACATCCTGTAGCGTGATTGTGCATTCTCCAACTGGGAAATGGAATGTGTGTGTCTCCTCTCTCCACCTCTCTACAAGTGCAGTGATTAGAGAATGATCCAACGGTAACTGCCCAATGCAATACACACCATAAAAGCCTGCCTGCGCGAGATGATGAAGTATGCGCTCATCCAGTGGCTTCATTTTCCAGAACTGCCTATCAGCTCGCCTACATGTCAGTGGCACTGACACCTGTGGTAAAGAATAAACTATTCAATTGAGCTGTGCATAACCAACCAACAAATAATCATGTATTTGAATATAATGGGAAAATACCTGTTCTATTTCTATGTCGTTAGATCGATGTTCTGCCTGTAGAGTGAGCACAGGACTGTCATTTGATGGTTGCTCTAGTTCCAATTCCGTTTGTAGTTCCATGTCCATCATATCCATTTCCATTTCCAACCCCTCCCCATTATTGTGGCTTTGCTCATCTTCCTCCATTGCTGTAGCTGAATCTACAATCAATTATTGAATGCAACTCAAAAGTCTACACCAAAAAAATGATAACGACAGGATTCTAAGACACATTACAAAACCCGCCCTCTTTCTCTATCACATTAATCTGGCAAACAGAACTGTGGAAGCAAGAACAAACACTACCAGCGTATACCAACTAGTCAACTACCGGGATGTGAAAATTCCACAGCTTTCAAACACAAGAATCCCATTCGTAAGAACATTATTGTAGAAACAATAACTTGATCTCCTGTTCCACATCATCACTTGTGTGCAGTAAACCAGGATTATGGCATCAAGCACCAATGAATGAAGGAATGCTTCAAATGTGCAGTAAAATCTCGAGCTGGATTGCTTATACCACTCCAAGAAACAACTTTGAACGTTAATCTCTAAAAAAATTATGAAGGTTGATACATTGCAACGAATCTAACAAAACACCATAGATATGATATATCGTTACTTATGGTAGCATGGTGGCATCAACTACAACAATTACAGAGGCAGATAACATTTCTTAGCCCCAAAAACCAACTGGGATTGCTTCAACAATGCATATAATATCAAAGTAGCACAAAATAAAGCAAGCTTACATTGAAAAGAACATCCAAAACCAATACCAGCTGAGCAAATGTTGCCACAAAATTGCACCTTTGCACAAACCCATCATTTCAAATGTAAAACTAAGAAAAAAACATCAATTTAATTTGAAGAAAAAGACGCATTCAACGATGCATTGTTCAAGAAAGAAGGAAGCAAACTGACAGATTAAGGAATGATGAATCTTATAATAAACATTAAATTAAAGGTAAACAGTGAGATAGCATACAAACAACGCTTTCTGTAGAGTTGGGTAGCGTCTTTGTTACCGTCGGCGGCCAAAAGGAGCTTATGGTGGTGAAGGCGTGAATATCAGGGTTAAGATGGAGGCAATTTTGATCAAAGGACAACACGCCTTCATAGCTCTTCATTTTAATTTTTTTTTACAAAATTGCCACATTTTTAGTATGGTGACACCTTAAGTAAAGTGTAGTAGTAGACATTTCAAACTACAGGACTCCAAACAAAATTTTCGAAGATTTGATGTGCAAATTTGAAAATTTCAAGAATCCAATCAAAATATAAGATTGTTCAAATTGAAAGATACCTTGACCTTAAAAATAGTTTAGTACATGATTGCGCTCTTTCATTATTACTCCCAAAAAATTCTACTTTTCTTCAATCATTTTTCTCATTATGGAGAGATGGGGAACAATAGTTTATTAATTGATGTTGATGTTTATGTTATTGAATAAGTGTGAGATTTGTTTCCGCGCATTAGTTTTGTTTTTCGCCGTGTTCATTTAGATCTTGTATTCATGATAATAACTCGATTTAGTTATTCGCGTCGATGGCTTGTTTGTGATCTTCTTTGTACAGAACGTGTGTTCAAAATTTTGTTCGTGGTTTCATCCTCGGATTTCCATTATTTTGAATATGTCATATCTATATTTTTCAAGGTATTTATTGTTTGGACAACATAGATCGTGGTTAGACCTCAAGTGTTGTTACAGTTATAGAATATCCATGTTTGGTGATAACACATTAGTCCACCTCCAGTTGCCCGGTAGGCCCAATTTCTTAGATAACATCCTAAGTCAGAACAGCCCAATAAGGTTGCTTAAAAATGGGCCGGCCTTGGTCCTTGATATGCTACAAAGAAGAGTTTCACTTATACACAATCACTATTATCGCTAGTATAGAAGATCCATGTTTGGCGTAGTGATATTGATGTGTGATACGCTCCTCGCTGCCAAGTGGTCAGGATTTTTGCATGAACGAGTTAATATTTCTGTGGTCGATGTTACATTTTTTTTTGGAAGCCAATGAGTTGTTGCGAGCTAAGCTGTCATATTTGGTATAAAAATGAGGGAGGTTTAACTATGATAAAGTAGTACTAAATACCTTTTGGAAGAGTAGATATATGTATTTGGCAGCGAAGTGAGCATGAACTTTTTAAAGAAGATATATGGAAAGATGTGACTAGGATTTTGATTTATCTCAAGTTTCGAGCTACAGTTGTTAGTGGTTCAAGAATATACGGTTAGATTTTCAAATATAAAAGGGAGGTAAATATTTACTTAACGTCCTTGCATTAATTGTTCTTAAGTGTCTGTCTTAAATATTGTTTAAGTTTCTTCATAGGGGAATACAAATAGTCTATCCATTTTATCAGCTTAACTGTTGTCCAAAAATAGCTGGTTATAGGAGTGTTTTTACCTCGATCGATGTAACTATGCTAAAAGAGTTACTTCATGTTGGCAATAGCATGATAAGGGTGCCGCCTAGCATGACTAGTGTGTATGATTGTAAGTTGGAGTATGGGTTGGCCCTTCATATTCTAGTTTACTTCATGATCGTTTCAGAGGCTTATGGGATTGCTCTTGC
Organism: Rubia peregrina; assembly: GCA_032355705.1. Lineage (NCBI taxonomy): Eukaryota > Viridiplantae > Streptophyta > Magnoliopsida > Gentianales > Rubiaceae > Rubia > Rubia peregrina. The sequence goes on from JAULKK010000003.1 coordinate 2,094,689, forward strand.
TCATATTCATCCACATGTGGTGGCCATACTAGTTGGTTCTGAGTATGTATGTCATGAGATTGCAGTGGATTTTAGTTTGCAATTGTTTAATGCTTACTATAACCTACATATGGTGAGCATGGAGAAGTCTTGGGTGACATTCAATCCAGTTATAGGAAATGTTGAAATTGTGAAAGTAGCTTATGTTAGTTATGGGGACTGAGTGTATGGGTTTTGTATGTGGACATTCAATCCAGTTAAAGGAAATGTTGAAATTGTGAAAGTAGCTTATTTTAGTTATTGGGACTGAGTGTATAGGTTTTTGTATGTGAGTTATTGTGGCCATGAGGTGATGCCACCATGGAATGACCATGTTTCCCTGGACCAGGAGTAAAAATGGGGAAGGAAGATGGGCTTAATGAAGGAACCGAGTGCTCATGTGGTGAAGGTAGAGAGGCCCCATGGGTGGCAAGGTATGATACTTCATCGGATTTATTAGTTTATGTTCATTGCTCCAATTTTTTATTATGTTGCTCCAATTTTTTATTATGTTCATATTGCATGTGTGAGGTTTTGTAGTTCGATTCAACCATTGTCCCACGATCAAGATGCAAGTGCATCCAGCAGCCACTATAGGAACAAGTGTGTTAGGGACGAACAAGGGGGAGTTATTGCTACTAAGAAAAAGACTAGCGAGAGAGAGGGTGACCTGACAAAGGTCCTTCCAAGGTGATAAAGTCAAGAAATGTTGCTACAGTTGTGTATATCGGGGATATTCATAACTTTGCTAGTGTGGTTGGTTCCGCAAAGGAGGTAAGTTAATTTCCCATATATTTGACGTGTATGTATATTCCTGAGTTTTACAAAAGTAATTGTAATAGTACAGGTTGGGGATGCTTTGACCAATGTTTCTCAACGTGTCGTTGAGTATGCTAACAGGGTAGTGGAGTTGAAGAAGCGGCTAGGGTCGCCTAAACCATCGTTAGAAACAGTGGCGACGGTGAATGATAAAGGGGAAATATATTTAGGCAATTTGTGTGCTCTTTGCAAGAAGGATAATGGCAACTTCGCTTTGCGTGAGAAACTTAGGGGTCAGAAAGAAAATGGGCTCGCCTGTCCAGTCTATCCCCTTATGGTGGTTGATAGACTGATAGACACACATGAGCTCCAAGGTTTGCTCAGGTATATGTATGTGAAGATGACCAATGGGGAAAATGTAAGGCTATGTTTATGCTTTGCGAGCAAAAATTAGACATAGTCGGACTAGGGGAGGGGCATGTCTTGGAAGGGGATATGTAGATGGCTAAGGCTATTATGGATGAAGCCTTAATCCCAGTGATGTAAGCTGGGGGTCTTGTCTTCCATCTGGTTATAGAGCTAGAGGGGATGGATGTGTTGCCTACCTCCACGGGGTTGGGGGTTGCGAGGTTGATCAATGTGCTGCTACTGTTGGGATTGATAGGGTTAATGGTAATTTGTAGGATGATACTGCTACCGAGGCTTTCGGTGCTATCCTAATTGTAGTGGAGGGTGGGGGAAGAGGTGTGCCTAGTAGTTTTGGATTCAGGAATAAGACCTCTGGTCCCAAGGTAGCATTGTTATGAATGTACCTGGATTGTAAACTAATTAATGATAATTATTTTGATTGTGTCATATTATTAGAATTTAATTATATATATTAACGGGTATTTGTATAACGTATAGGTAGAACAATTGTATATAAGGGGTGTTGTGTGTCCTAAAGATATGGTGTTGTCAACTGGATTACTTCAAATGAGCAATAGTAATGTACTTCCTATGGATGAGTCCTATGCTAATTTAACTAATGTTGTAAGAGTTTGTATATTGGACCTAGACCAAGTTCATGAATACCTTAATGGTTCAGGGATCTCACCTAAAGCCGATGAGTGGCTAATAACACTAGGTGATCAAGTAAAATGACTTTTAAGGACTATCAGTGTTGTATCGGGATGAAGCTAAGCATGAAGCGCTTATACATTTAAATGACTACAATGCGTGTCTGTTTGAGCAAGGCTCACAAATCCAGAGATTAAGAAATGAGTTGACCTTTGTTATGCGACGTGAAGAAGAATAGCAGAAGTGTTTGACTAAGAAATATTGTGAGAGTGATTGAATGGGGAATTCAGGAACGGATGGTGCGCTATAGTGAAGGATGTGAATTCTCAGCTCACTACAAGAAATAACACATTTTACTTTGGGTTTTTACTTTGGTTATTAGGTTTAGGGAAAATAACCGAGGTAAAAAGTTATTTTGCCTCGGTTATTTGTTCCAAAGTAAAAGATTTTTTTTACCTTGGTTAAAAATCTAAGGTAAATGGTATATTTTTTTACCTCGGGTATTTTTTTAACCGAAGTAAAACGTTGGAAATCGAAATAAATGGTGTTCCCGAATGGCTCACGATGTTGCAGATGGTGATATATGAGAATGACCGACTTCGCATTTTATGTAGTATGTACCGACCTGAGATGTTATAGATGAACGACATCAGTAGTATGTTACACACTAACAGGGCCGGTCCAAACCCGAGGCGAACAAAAATTTTGGGCCCTTCTTTAAAATACAAATTATATTTTCAATTTTTAAATTCCAAATTTATTTAAATATTTCTAATATATATGAAATGAGAAAATTTATTTTAAAATGTGCAACTTTTATGAGACCGAACAAGTATAAATATAAAAGTTAGGAGTACACAATTTTTTAAAAATAAATTAAGAATTCGGTAGAGATTGGATACAAATCATTTATTTATTAATCAATAAATAGATTATAATTTTATTTTGATTAATTAAATAACATTAAATGACCAAGTTATAAGAATTCGTTTACGTATTTGAATCAATAAAAATTATTAACATATCATATATTTAGTTGTTTAGATATTAAAATAAATACACAAAATAATGGAAAGCTAATTAATTTTTTATAAATCTATTTAAATTTTGTGTTAACTCAAAAATACACATGTCACATTAGATAAGCATACAAAATAAAATGGAGAAGAGGAAACATATACCTATAATATGTATGAGGAGGCCTCATGGTGGATTAACCTTAAATTATGAACAGTCTAATGTATTTTTTTCACTTATGCACTGTATTTGTTAAGTTACCTACTAAATTTAAACATTTTAGATTAGATTTTAGATTATGTATTTTTTAGATTTTCACATTTAAATACACGTTATTATTTGTTTTAACTTATAAACTATAATATTTATTTTTCAAAAAAGATTACAACTTTTAAGGTAAAAATTTAGGGGTTTATCCATAAGTTTATGAATATTACACATTTCCATAGACTTTCTCATGTATATTTAAGTTCAACCTTATTATTTGGGTCATATAAATCATGACATTCATTTGGACCTATATTATGTCAATAGAGCCCACATTCACTTTATATTTATGATAATAAAATATATTCTTCTAAAATCTGAACCCAAACTACAACATAAAAATAAAAATATTTAAAAATTTTGGGCCCCTCTCATTCTTGGGCCCAGTGCGGTCGCCCAGCCCGCACTGGGCTTGGGCCGGCCCTGATTGGAACTTAAAAGAGCTGAGTTGAGAAGAGTTGAGAACGCTGAGTTGAGTTGATTGGAGCCGAGCTGAGTTGAGAAGGATTGAGAAGATTTGAGAAAAGCTGAGTTAAGGTGATTAGAGCTGAAATTAGTTGAACTGGACATGGTTATTTATGGGTTTCAGATTAACTTTACAATAATTCAGTTTTTCCAAGTTTAGAGTTAACATAAATGTCATAAACTTCATGCAATCAAAAGGATCAATAATAATAATTAAAATTTATTTAGAAATTCATAATAGGAATACATGTGACAATTGGAGTAGAAGATTGAAAGCTTTTTGAAATCCTTTTTCTAGATAATGTTGGAAGAAGTAAGAGAGGTATGAAATCAAATTGTAACATATTATATGCATTCAAATAACGGTGAGAATGAAAAATATTACACCATTATGTGCGATTTTGTTGTCATAGATACACAAAGCCCATTCTGTGCCATCATTGGTAGGCCATAGATGAACACAACGAAAGTGATATGGTCCCATATCACTTAGTGATATGGTCCCCATATCACTTAGTGATAAAATTTCCAACTCCAATAGGAATCACAACGATACAAGGAAATCAGCAAACAGCTAGGCAGTGCATGGTTATTGCAATGAGAGCAGGAAGAAATGCAGAACAAACAAAAATGGTCAGCACCATGTTGGATAATGGTTTACTCAAGAGAGAAGAACCTCAAGTTGATCTTAGAGAGGAAACTGAAATCGTCATTCTGGATGAGGTGGACACTTTCAAATGTGTCAAGATAGGAAAATATCTTCCAATCGAAGTGAAAGAAAAAGTGATAGAAATCCTGCAAAGTTACAAAGATACATTTGCATGGACTGTGCAGAACATGGGAGGAGTCAATCCAGACATAGCTACCCACTTTTTAAATATCAGCGATTCGATCAAGCCAATTAAAAAAATAACGAAGCTTCGCTAGTAACAGACAAAAATCGATTGAAGAGAAGGTTAGAGCATTGCTTCATGCCAGTATCTTAAATGAAGTAATTTATCCGAAGTGGTTGGCAAACCCAATGATAGTAAAGAAGGTAGATGAAGGATGTAGAATGTGCATTGACTTCGTTGATCTAAACAAAGCATGTCCAAAATACTGTTGTCCGTTACATAAAATTGACCAGTTGGTGGAAGTAATATCAGGATACAAAATCCTAGCATTCTTGGATGCATACAAAGGATATCACCAGATGAATCCAGAAGATGCGGAAAGACAATTTTCATAACAAGCTTTGTAGTGTTTTTCTACGCAAATATTCCATTCGGCCAAAAAAATAATATCGCAACATATCAGAGGGTAGTCAACACTGCATTTCAAAATCAAATAGGAAGAAATGTTGAAGCATATGTTGACGACATGGTGATCAAAAGTAAAAAAGTGTGCCAGTTCGCGCAAGATTTGAAAGAAACCCTGGACACACTAAGCGCGATTGGTATGAAGCTGAATCCTAAGAAGTGCATAATTAGAGTGGGCGTAGGAAAGTTTTTGGGGTATAAAGTATCCTCAAAAGGAATTGAAGCTAATATGGAAAAGATACAAGCAATAATCAACCTACCTCAACCGCGAACTGTAAGTGCTGGTGTTGATGGGATCCATAGCATCACTTAGCAGGTTCATCTAAAAAGCTGCAATTTTTTCCCAACCATTCAACATCTCAAAAAGGGCCAAGAAGTTCAACTAGAATGAGGAATGTCACAAAGCATATGAGTCGTTTGAAGAACAACTCCAAGCGTTACCAACACTGAAGTCACTAATGCCAGGAGAGACTTTATACCTGTAACTGGAAATTTAAAGAAAATTAGTAAGTTCGGTCTTAGTGCGTTAAGAAATGCAAAGATGATACCGGTATACTACATAGTAGGATACTGTAAAGTGTAGAAAGAGGTTACTTGCCGATCGAAAGATTAATTTTGCATTAGTCTACTCAATGAGGAGACTGCAAAGCTATTTCCAAAGTTATAACATAGTTGTGTATACTGATTACCCAAACAATAATATCTTTAGCAAGCCAAAATTGTTCGGCAAAATGACTGAACGAGCTCTTGAATTGGGACAGTATGAGATCTAGTTTCAGTCACGAACTGCAATCAAGGAGTAAGCCTTAGTATATTTCATCGCAGAAATGACAATCGCAGATGCACAAGAGGCAAGTACACAAAAAATCTTGGAATAGACAAAGGAAAATCAAAGTGGACAGACATTGCATGGAAATTGTTCGTTGATGGGGCATCTAGCAAAGAAGGCTTTAGTGCAAGATTACTACTGGTAAATCTAGATGGGGGAGAACATAGCTACTCGCCTTGTTTGATTTCCCACTCACAAATAACGAAGCCAAATATGAAGCACTGATACATGGGTTGGAACTCACAATCAGAATGAAGGTTAAGAGCGTTAAGTGCTTTAGCACTTCACATATAGTAGTCCTGCAAATGTGTGGAGATTATAGGTGCAAGAGGAGTAGTTGATAAAGTATTTAAGGAGAGATTGTCAGCTCATATGCCATTTTTAATACTTTGACATTCAACATGTACCAAGGAGCAAAAATACCAACATAGAATCCTCAAGTAAGTTGGCGACGACTAGCTTCGATTCGTTGCTAGGACAGAATGATGTGAATGTAGAGGTCAAACCGGCAGATGTACGATGACAACAACTGTGTCAATGGTCTAGATAGAATAAATAAACTGGATGATGTCGTTAAGGGACTACTTCGAAATGGAAAATTGCCAGCAGACAGAATACATGCCAGAAAGTTGGAATTAAGATTGCACAACTATGTTTATGAGGGGGGGAATCTTGTACAAAAAATGTTTCCTATTTCCATGTATAAAGTGTGTGAAACCATCCCAAGCAAATGAAATCATGAAAGAAGTTCATGAGGGACTATGTGGGACAAATCAATGATCTCAAACAATCACGAAGAATATAATTCGAGCAGGTTATTAGTGGTCGACAATGTTTAATGATGCGCACAACTTTGTGCTAAAGTGCAAAAGTTGGTAAATTAATGTATCAGTATTGCAAAAGCCACATGCTACTCTATGTATAGAACATGACCATTCGACAGATGGGGAATCGATTTGGTTGGACCTTTCCCTAAAAGAGCTGGTAATGTAAAGTTTTTAATCGTAGCAATTGACTACTTCACGAAGTGGGTAGAAGCAAAGACATTGGGGAGAGTCATGATAGAAGCAACAAGAAAGTTTGTTTGGCTAAATATAGTTTGTCTATTCGGTGTATCTCAAACTATCGTGACTGATAATGGTACACAGTTCACAAGTGGAACCTTCACCGAGTGGTGCTTGAAGTTAGGGATTGTGTAGAAATTCACGTCTGTAGCTCATCTCCAGGCTAGTGGCCAAGTGGAGGTAACTAACAGAACGTTATTCCAAGGATTTCAAAAAAAATTGGAAAGAAAGTGAATCGGAGGGGTAGATGAGATACGTACCCAATGTGTTATGGTCATACAGAACAACAGTGTGAGAACTCACTGGAAAAACATCGTACAACCTAGTTTACGGTAATGAGGCAGTAATACCAGTTGAAATTGGAAACTCAAGCCATTGAGTGGAAAAATACAATGAAGGCGATACTCCCAAAATGATGAGATTGGATTTGGATGAACTTGAAGAGAAAAGGCAATATGCAACGATCACAAAGGCAAAGTACAAGGAGAAGGTGGCCCGAGCATATAATGAAAATATAAAAAAACACAGTTTTGAGTTGGTGATCTTGTGCTATAGAAGAATGAGACAAGTCTGGAAAAAGAAAAAGGAAAATTATGACCAAAGTGGAAAGGCCCCTACAAGGTAACGAAAGCGCACCTATCTAACTGCTACAAGCTAGAAGGATTGAATGACAGCAGCGTCCCTAACACTTGGCACGTGATCAACCTAAGGAAGTTCTATGTTCATATCCTTAGTAGGCGTTAGGAAGAGCTCAGTTGTACAGGAGCTATGATATGATCATTGGCGGCCTTTTCATTGGCGGCATCATTGTTTATTTTGGAGCGCGATATCATCGCGACGGTACATAATCAATATCAGAAAACGTCTTTCAGGAAAAATTGCCCATAGTAATGTTCACTTACATTTTATGTAAAATCCACAGTAACACTGACAAAAAGTAGAAAATCATGGCACATCGCAAAGAAAACCAAATATCACATCTTGCAACTGTGAACAAGTAAATTTGTACAATTGTAACACGGCAAGCTACAGACCTTGTCAAAGTACAAATAATGAAATCAGAAAAGTGAAAAATGCAAGCAATAGATCTTGCGGCTTTGCACAATACAGGTTTACAACCTCAATCTTGCAAGCTATAGATCTTACAAAAAGGCACACGTGCCTTCAAAAAAGTGACAAAAGTAAGCAATAGATCTTACGGCTTCGCACAAAATAGATTTACAACCTCAATCTTGCAAGCTATAGATCTTGCAAAAAAGTGACAAAAGCAAGTAATAGATCTTGCGACTTTGGACAATATAGGTTTACAACCTCAATCTTGCAAGCTATAGATTTTGCTAAAATAAATGCAAAGGCAAACGTGCAAACCAATCGAAAATAAAAATATGACATGTTATATTAGTCGCAAGCAAACACATTGAAAATAAAAAGGTAACATAAAATAGAAGTACAAAGACAGTACTTGAAACATTTAGAGAAGTACATTATTACATTAAAGAAAATAATTTATCTACGTGACCTGCCCCCTCTAGGTGTCGCTAATAAATCATGGGAGATCTACTATTAATCGAGAGAATGTGTTTCAAAGATAAGAAATTTGTATTTATTCCTCTCGTTCCTACTGCTACACTACCTAAATGTAGATAGTGGCAAGACCAGAGTCATCCACATATATGTTAGGGACCTAAGAGTCAACTTTACACAACTGCGATTGGGTCGTCAATCCGATCACGCGTCAGAAGTAGTCAATCCGATCACGCGTCAGAAGTAGTCAATATGGGTAAAATAGGCTGGGGGTGCTAACAACTACTAACATGCAACTTACAAAAGAATAGACTATGTAAGCTAGCACTTGGGGAGTATTTGATTAATATGATCAATGTTGTTTCGATTCCCGATTCCACCACATACAAGAACTACAAGCCTATTCTAGTGTTTATGACACTTGGTGTGGTCGATCGTCAACACGTCAACATACCTGTCACGTATGTATATACTCTTTCATCAGAACTACTTCTGTAATTAGAGGAGTGCAACAATGGCCCTACCTGCTGTACAGATCTGAATCTCCCTCGTACTATTACGGCCCGAGCACTACACTACAAATGCTTCTCCACAGGCCTAAAAAGGCAAAGGGGGTAAAACATCTTATCGATGGCTCTAGGGTAGAAAATTGCTAACCCTAGTTTGCTACTCAAGCTATCTTTATTTGTAACCCTTCGGGCCAATTTTTCAGCTAAGACTAGTGTATGGTCGATTGTATCATCGACTCAGCAGCCCATGTGCACTCACCCACATGGTTCCAGACTATCGTTACCCAAAGCATATCTACGTTTTCTTTTCCCGGGGACATCAATAATTACACCAACATGAAAGTAGACTACAGTGTGTGCCAGTCTTAGTGTGACAATCATGTAATTAATAAAACCATGAAGAAAAGGCCAACATAATAATCACAAACACATACAAATAGGTAGATCTAAGGAATCTCACAAAACAAACATTAAATCATGAATACAAATACAAACTCCAAGTAAATAAACTACTTCCCAAGTATTAAATCCAAGTATTTAATTGGATTCAATGCCTTGGGGAAAAAGAAAAAGAAATAGAAGAAGAGAAAAGATTCTAGAGAAAAAAGAAGAGCTCATTTCTCTCTCTAACCTACCCTTGAAGTCTAAAAATGAACATAAAAACAAACCCTAGTAGACATAGGGCCATATATATAGTAGTGGGGAATTAGGCCTTGACAAAAGGCCCAAAATAGGCATAAAAAATCCTAGTAGCCACAATGGATGAGGCCAGTAAAAAATGGCACGGGCCATGTAGCATCGTGCTGGTGCGGGCCACACGGTCTTGCACGGCTCGTGTGGGGTCATGCGGGCATGGAACACACGGTCTGGCATGATCTGTGTAGGCTTGTACTGGCACTTGACGCACAGTCTAGCAAGACCCATGTAGGCTCATGTTGGTGCGGGCCGCATGGACTGGCATGTGCCATCAGCTGGGGTCCTATTTTGATCTTTGCATTTGGAACTTGAAACAACATGGACCATTTCAGACGGCAAGGTCTACATCCATACATAGCGGTTGGAGTAAATTTGGGGTCACAGTCGGCACAGACTGACACATCCCATGTTAAGGGGTTGTGGCACGACCTGTGTTGGCTGGCACGAGTCGTGCTAGCCACCCCTGGCACGGGCCTTGCTAGGCTGGGTTGGCTCGTGCTGGGCTTTGGGTTGGCCGGCTGATTCGGGCTGTTGATGCTGTCTTCCGTTCTTGACCTTTTTGAACTTCAGTTCCGCCATTCCTATATCAATTCCATATACTACCACACTTTGAAGCCCGTGGCCTTCTATCTACTACCATCATCGCGAATAGCCTTCAATATCTTCTACCATTCATGCAAATGGCCTTCAAATATCTTCTATCAACCTCGTGGATGGCCTTCTACAAATGATGTAAAAATACCCACGAGCAACCTACTACTAATATTAAAAGGAAAATCTAGGTTCTCGTGAATACAAAGTGTCCATTTGATTAAATTACGTTCACAAAACTCAGAATTTAGACAAGAAAACTAATAATGGTTGTCTAAACCCTTTGTCGTGTAAACCTAACTAGAACTAGAAATAAACCAAACAAAACATGATAATAAATGTGTCAAATGTATCGGTTAACGCATGCATAAAGGTGCACATTAGTACGCCTTGGTGCGCAAAATGACCTAGAAGAAGATGAACTACCGGAGCAGCGGGATTGCTTAGCCTGATATTCCTTCGATAAAATATGGTCGTAGCGCCATTTCATATGCAAGTAAGCAGAGTGGTAGGTTCGGTGGCTTTGCTGCATACAATCAAGATACTTTGCATAGTATGCTTTAAAGTTAGTTATATGACCAAACTCTTTTCGCGATCAAGTTGAATACTCATGACGTCCACAGTGTCTTAGTAACTTTTATTCAACTTCTCCAGGTTGTGTACCTCCTCTTGTAGTTGACGAATATGTTACCTAACAGACTTAGGTAAATTATTCCCCTGTCTGCCAATATTCATAGTTAGATCCCCAAGGCTAGTGGAACCATTAGGCTTTGCAGAAATTGACTTGAGTGTATCTTTGTAATCAACAAAAGCTTGTTCAAACTAATTCACACATGAGTCAAGATGTTCACACTCAGTATGAAGGCGATCATTCTCATTGCGCATGTGAGTATTAAAGGCAAAATGTTCATCAAACCTGCTATCTCATCCTGAAGAACAAGTGGAAAGGTGATCGCATTCATCCTACATATTCTTCAGATGATCTAATAATTGGTCTGTTCTAGAGCACAAATTATCTATGATTACGGTCTTCTGATGAGCCTCACGTTCTTTGTTTGCGGAAAAATTCCTTCCTCTTTCTGACCAATCATTTTTAACTAAGTTTAGCTGCCGGCACTGGATAATTTTATTTTGTTGGTTGCATAATCCTTTCATCTCACGAATATAATCTTGCGACTCTCTTATGGTCTTCTTCTATCCAAGCTCTAGATCGCTGATACTAAGTAGCATATATTTGGGATACACGCCCAACAACAACGCCCACTCCTGAACGCGCTGGAAGGTTTAGCGAACATACGTATTCACCAGCAAATTTGAGATCAGCTAATCTTCGAACAATATCCTTGTCGAGGGATTCAATATTGTAAATGTCAATTAAAAATTTACAACAAGGACAATTCATATGAGGGGATGGAGATGACGAAGAAGTAGGGACATGCCCGACATAATGGAATATGTTCCAAGGTAGAACTCCCAACAATTGAAAAACGATCACTAGAAAGCAGCTCTATAAATTCCTTTGATAGGGAAGTGGTTGCCTCAACCAGTCTAATAGGTAAATACGAATTGGAAGACATAAACTAAGGATGTTTCTAAGCTTGAACACTAGGACTCAACATATGAAGGGGATTTAAAAATTTACGGTCGATCAAAATATCAAGTCCTTGCATACGAATAAATACGAGAAAAAAAGTACAAAATTAGAGATGGCATACCAAAATTCACATTGTAATCAGTGCATATGGTTCAGATATACATTAAATTACCATTATACATTACAAAAACTCAAATGGTCTTAAATTTAGCCATAACTCTAAAATTAACTAACATTAGAGAAGTAAGCGTATTCTTGATAATTAGACCAGAATTCTTCCTATCATCATTCGGAGAAGAATTTGCGTTAACCTCTAGCTTAGGAGATGGCTTAGAATCAAGATAAGCAAACAGAAGTCTCTTAAGACAGTTAATGTTGCACTCTCGTAGCTCAGAAATTGAAGACAGGAAAGACATGCCAGCAAGATGCAATAACAGAGCATAAGGATGTCCACCATCCAAATTTTTAGTGATAAATTCAGTGTTAAAAGCAGTCTTCTGCTACTCCAGTAGCTCATCGCACTTATCCAGTGATGGTAATTTCTCCACCTTCAGAGCAAGATTCATCTTCCGCAGCTCCACCAAAGCCTCGCACCTACCGATATTGCGAGCAGAACTAGAAACTTCTTCAAAAAGTTTGAAGAGGGACTTTGTTTTGAAAAGATGGTCGGCGAGACCTTGAGAATAATTGGGTAAAGCAGGACCCTTAGTTAGTATCTCCTTCAACTCAGAGAGGAGCTTATTGGCTTCGTCTTCAGCAATCTGCCCACATTTCTCGGTAGCTTCAAGTGAGATCTTCATAGCCTTGTGTTCTTTCTCTCTAACTTTATAATTCTCCAATATCGAACCCTTCTCCTTGGAGAATTTAGCACCCCGTTCACCAATGAACTTCAGAATATCACCAATCTTATGAAATCCATCAGAAAAAATAAATAAATATAACAATCAGATATTGTAATAAAATCATAATAATATAGGACAAAGTCATTTTAAAACTATAGCGAACATACCACAACCATTGACTCGTACAGAGGAAGTTTGGAAAAAGTGACAGTAACAGTCCCTTCTGCTAACAAATTACCACTTCATGGTGGAGGATTAGAGCTGGAATGACTTGTACGACCCTTTTTCTTCGAAGTTTCTAATGTAGTAGAAAAACCACCACTCCAGTTCTTTCTTTTTTTTCTTGAGCAATAGCGTCAGCATCAACTACATGTACCTCTTCATCTTTTGGTATCATGTCCTCAATTTGCACAAATTGGGAGTTTGCCCGAGCAAGGTTCTCCTGTGAGATACCATCAACATTATTTTCATGTGGATGGACGGATATATTCTCCATCTCTTCAAGTTCATCATCAGGGATAAATGACCTATCAATCTTGCGCCCGACTAGATCCACATCTACGATTCAACATACAATTTATGTCAAGTGAACACAAAAACAAAGATGAGCAATACAAAAACAAGGGATAAAAATAACGCATGTGAAATAGAGAAACCACAAGATAGCAACAAAAAATGCATTTTCTTTCAAATTCAACATTGTGTAGACTTATCGAGTGTTAGCTGAGTTTTAACACAACCTCGGAATTAGCAATTATCAAGTTAAACACTAGAAAGAGAAAACTAGATGATATACTGACTATAGGGAAGAACTTTGGAAATTGACAAGGTTAGGCTACGACAAGCCACGAGCAACACTGTAGACTTCAAATCAGAGGTTCAACACATCAAAATATAAGTGATCAAAACATGGAAATGTTAACCTCTTATTTGTAGCTACTGCACCTATCAAGGTCATATAGAGGATCAATGTTTTGAACTACTCATAGACATGATGAATAAATGATAACTATATTCATGTTCCAACATAGATGATATCCAATGATAAACGATGGTCAGGAAGTTATGGATTCCTAAACGCACTAATACTTGTCTTATTGCTCATACTTCTCTTATCGTACATTCTAGAGACTCATGGTACTTTGATAGAGGGTGTTCTGAACATATGACTGGAAATCAAGAATATTTTAGAAAAATCAAACCATATGATGGTGGATTTGTCACTTTTGGTGATGGAAAGAAGAGTCAAGTAGTTGAAAGGGTAAGTTACAGATCGAGGGGTTT
>JAULKK010000003.1:2108604-2121280 GCA_032355705.1 Rubia peregrina
TAGGGTTTAGGGTTTTTGGGAATTGGCTTCACGGGCGGAGGGAGAGGTGGTAGCGGATTGGGAGCTGGGGTGAGGGTGGCGGCTTCACGGTGAGGCTGGGCATAGGGGGAGGTGGTGACGGGGTTGGCCATAGAGGAGGTGGTGGTTGTGGTAACCTGGTGGTGGTGGCATGAGGGAAAAATTGTCCCAACACTTTTAGATTGTAAGCAAAGAGCATTTTAGTCATTTTATGTTCGGTCAATGTTGGAAATGGTGTCTTAGGATTATATTGACACTTAGATCAATTAGTTAGGGTTATTTTCTGGACTAAAAATTATCTGAGAGTTATACTAATATTTAGTCAAGTGGGTAGGGTTATATTGGTATATATCCCAACTAAGAAATTTATACCTATAAAAAATTGTTAATATTAGAGCAATTTCTTGATGGGGTTTACCCAGTGTCGTGGGACCATGTCGGTGGTCCCCACTGTGGTTTCCCAACATGCAGGTGGTCGATGACGGTGAGATCGTGGTGGTTCCAGTTTCGGTGGCAGCGGTTCGTTGGTGGTGCAGTGTTTGAGTGTTCTCAGGAGGGCGTCCCTAGCTATCAAATGGATGGAGTTTCATGTTTCACTGAGGTTCAACAGATTCAATGGTGGTGTCTCCTGGTTAGGTCCTAGATTAGGATGTTAATGTGTAATTAGGTTGCTTGTATGTGTAACATTTCAAAAAAATTTTGTAAGAAGATGATGAGTTAAATATACCTTAATTACTCTTTATAAGATTACAGGAGTTTCGATTGCTATTTGCTACTACTACTACTTTCACTCCCGTACGATGACTCTTTAACGGAACGGGGACGCGTTAAAGACTTGCAAAACAAAAGGAAAAAGGAAAGACACTTCTAAAAAGAGAAAGAACCCACCGGGCCCCACCCTAGAAAAGTTTAAAACGAAAAATAATAATCGAAGGGGGAAAAAGCACGCACTCACACCGTCGCCAGATAATGGATGCTCCGTCGTCGGTTACGTCGGCGGCAACGGATTACCTCGCCGAAACCCTAACTCGGTCCTTATCCTCCTCCCGCCTCGACCACGACTCCCCTTTCTGCAGCCTCCGCCCGTCCTCCTCTTTCACCGCTTCCCCATCGGAGCCCTGCCTCCACCGCTCTCCCTCCTGGAACAGCCGCCTCAATGCGCGGGCACCGGAATTCAAGCCTCGGGGAACGGCCTCGCCTCCATCGCCCATGCTCTCGCCGTCGATTTCCTCCTCGTCGCTCGCTTCCCTCTCCTCCTCTGCTGGGAATCTGCTAGTCTTAGCTCAGCAGTCCCAGCAGAGTGATCTCGCGGCGAGTATCGTGATCCCCCACCCACCGGGACCGCCGGCGTTGGTTCACATAATGAATTCCGGTGGCGGCTCGGGGAATTTGTGTTTGAAAGGAATTCCGGCTTTGGTTGGTGGACATGGCGGATTTCTCAATCAGCAGCCGGACCTTGCTGTTTTGGCTAATTCCGATGCTGCTGATCCTTTGAAATTTGGCATTTCGGAAGAGACCGCTCTGAAGATAATAAACCAGGCAAGCATTGCCATTTTGAGCTACAATAGCTTCAACGTGCTCATATTAGGCTTTTGTTGTGATATATTATCTGAATTGAATGTATGTTTTTTCCAGGTAGAATTCTATTTCAGTGATATAAATTTAGCCACAACGGCTTTTCTATTCAAGATTATGATTAAAGATCCTGAAGGCTTCGGTAAGATTGTTAATCACACTTTTTAAAGCTCTTTATCATGTTGCTTATGCTGTGTGCACGGTGCTGTTTTATTATCTTCTTTTATGTCTACATGCTTGATGAACAAGGAAAGAGTGTTAGTTGTACGGTGGCGTTTTGACCCAAGTGTACCTTGTCTGATATATTTATGCAAAAAGAGCTTGCAGCTTCTCCGGAAAATTGTAATCTTTATATTAGTTTTTAGTTTTTCTTTTCATTTGGGGGACTGAAGAATAATTCTACAAGCCATCTCAATCTGTTTGCCATTCTCAAGAGATTATTTCCCCTAGCTATCCTATCATGATATTCTACAAAGTTACTTATGAGTAATACAAGTTTCAATTGTCCATGCCTTGATGTGGATGCTTTCATGTGAGGGATGAAGTTTCTTCAACCTTTTTTTATTTCTAAAAACTTGTGCATTATTCTATGATCAACTTCTTCATTGCTGGAATGTGTGGCATGGGTTTCATTCTAATGGACAAAGTTGGTTACTGTAATCTGTTCTAAAATATCAGAATATTTCTGAGTTATGAACTTTTTAATGCCGTGCAGTGCCCATTTCCGTTATTGCATCAATAAAGAAGATTAAAACTCTGACAAAAAGTCCATCCCAGCTAGCTGCTGTTCTCAGAAATTCATCAAAACTTGTAAGTCTTCACTTTTATGAGCTGAACAGATTTTTGCTGGTTTCAGCTATACTTTTTTCTGGGCATACTAGGCCCAAAAGTCCTTACTATAGTTCACTTTCTGTTGTACCAATTTGGTTGCATGTTTTTGACTCACCCTAGGTGGTTAGTGAAGATGGAAAGAAGGTCAGACGAGTGCATCCACTGTCTGAATTAGATATGGAAGAAGTGCAAGTATGTTGTGTGATATATTTTTTGTTGTTTTGTCTCTTGTAATCAAACATGATATCGCATTTTTGTATTGGAACTTCAAAAATTTATTAACAATCCTTGATTCTTTCCTTTCCTTCTATTCTTCTGCAATCATTAGGCCCGGATAATCATAGCCGAAAATTTACCTGATGATCATTGTCACCAGAAGCTCATAAAGATTTTTTCTGCAGTTGGAAGGTACAATGTTGCTTTTTGGCTTTCTAATAGGTTTCCAGGAAACACTTTCTGCTCTTCTCTGATTTTTATTTGTTCTCAGTCTCAAGGCAATACGAACCTGTCAACCTAGTTCAGCATCAACATCTAAACCATCAAAAACAGACGGTGTGAACTTCAGTCACATCAGTAACAAGGTACTCATTATTTAACTTTCAAATCATTATATTTTCTTCTTCCCTCCCATCCCTTCCTTAAAATAAATTATAAGTGATTTAACATCTATTGTAGCATGCATATTCCTTCTACTTGCATGTATTCATAGCTGCCACCACCTTTAGAATTGGTATCTTCTAACTTCCTCCTGACTTCAAAATTGGGAAATGCAAGGATGTATTGGTTATTATAGTAGTGAGTATTCTTTTCTTGTTTGTTTTGACTTTGGGGGTTTCTTTGTTGGAGCTTGTTTCAGCCTTGGAACGTGGATTTTTTTGATAGATTGCTATGTATCTTGGTCTGAAACTGGCTGAAATTTATTGTAGTATTCAATTCTGGCTGTCTAATTAAGAGTGCAAAAAAAATATAAATAAAACAACCGCCGCGATCCGTGGGTCAACCTAAAAACTGCCCGGCCCCATCCCAAATTACCAGTGGGGCGGTTTAAATTACCCGCAAGTTATGGGTTGATCCAGGCAAACCTGCAGAAAAAACTGGAAAATAAAATTAAACCATTGCTGGATATTTCATCAATATCTAAGCACGCTTTAACTTCTCTCCCACACCCACACCCACACCCACCCACCCACCCACCCACCCACACACTTCTAATCCGTTACTCCCTCTCTCTCACACCCACCAATCCACCCACCAACACTGCCACACACACACACTTCTAGTCCTCTATTTACTTTGCAATACTTTCTCCTGGACTCATATGAAAAAACGATTATATTTCTAAATTTATTTTTATATCATGATAAAGGATTATTAATGATTAATTAATGTCAACGACTGTATCCAAAATAGGCACACAATTTATATCAATGACTGTATCCAATAGACCAACAACTGTATCCATTATGTTTCTAAATTGAGTTTTAATTTATTAAACAGTTTTAGAAAATAAATAAACAAAATTAGAGAATTTTAATAAATGCGGTACCTTCAATTTAAAACTTCAATTAAAACTTTGATTTTTTAGAATAAAATTGGGTTGGCCTTGCCCCACCCCCATTCGAAAATGTATAATGCACAGGGGTGGGTTTCTTCTATTGCACACCCCGTGTCTAATGTGGCTTTATCCTATATAACATGTATTTTGAGCCTGATGGCCTTTAATGGGGTGGTATTTATGTTTGCAGGTGCATGCTTTTGTTGAGTATGATTCTGTTGAGCTTGCAGAGAAAGCGGTATGCATTTTCATTGCTTAAAGAACTGTGTTGTTTCTGTCTTATAGAGGACCAGTACTCATTCTCCTTGGTGAGACTCCTTGTTTCCTCCTCGTGATTGAATTTAACTTTGAATCTATGAACAGGTTTTGGAGCTCAATGAGGGTAATTGGAGGAATGGTCTGAAAATTCGGTTACTGCTTAAACGCTCAGTATGTTACTCACCTTTATATTTGTCTTCAGTACTCTATTTAAGCCTCAATTTTCTCTTTTTCATGGTCTTCAAGAACTATCCTTGACCATTTATTATTAAAATTTGTATAAAATTAGAAACCATTAAAAGAATTATATGTTGAAATTATAACAAGATCTTGACTAACCAACCAATTTCACACTATAATCTTAGTCAAAATTTAACAAGATCAACAACAATTTATAGTCAAAACTAACCAATTTTGACTAAGATTATAGTGTAAAATTGACATTTAGTATTCACAGTGTTACATTTATAATACCCACTTTTAAGATGCAGGCTAATTATGTCGTTACCCTGCTTTTCTTCTGCTCCACCAAATTCAGTTTTGCCTTGCAGTTAAAAGCTATCTTCATTAAGAAGATGCCGTAAATGTTTTTGATGAGAGGGGGACTGAGTATTTTCAACAAAATATAGCCAAACAGTGGAATTCTTTTTATGTGGCTTAGAACTAAACACAATTCCGGTTTTACAATTTAAGATTTCCGTACTTCCTCTCTGGATTGTTCCACCCTCCCTTCCCCTCTGATATGGTCTTTGAGAATGTATGATATTATTTCACTAGATGTACCTAAATACATATAAAAGCTTGTGAATCTAAATGCAGTTTTAAAACTGAAAAGTAGAGTTATATGAAATGTAGCTAATCTATTATCATTTACTTTTATATTTATACAATGGCATATGTTCAATGTAGCCAAAATCTGCTCAAGCGCGTATTAGACAAGTTGCTCAAGAAAGTGAGAACAGCTTTGGGGAAGAAGATGGACTTGGACAAGAGCAAATAATTCTCCAAGGGAAATATTTGGAAGATTTCATTCAGCAACCAGTAGAGCCTGCGGTGAGTGCCTTAGTTATCTTTTAATCTTTCAAGACTAGAGTTGTATTTTTATAGTAATGTAAGCAAGAAAGATGTCACTTGGCAGGAAAGATTTCAATTGGGTATTTCAGAAACTCTTGTATACCTTTTTTCCTTCTGTTGTTTCCCCCTTTGCATTTACCCGGACATGTTGACAGTACACATGGAGAGTTGTGTAGTTTTTGTACAGGAAGGGTTAGTTTCTTTCAGTTTCTTGGAATGATTATGGGTGTAGATTCAAAGTTTTATAGAAACTGAAAGAAGTTGTGGGCAATCTTAAGAGTGGAACATATATGAAAGTGGTTATATCAGAATATATGCCAAATCCTATCTGTTATTATCATTATTATAGTTGTCAGAAGTCCTTTTTAGGAGCTAAGTTGTCTACCCTAAGTGTTACTTGTTTTCATCTTTTGCCAACACCACGACCCTGATAGTATCATTTTTTGATGATATAGAGGAGACCTTTCACTTTCTTTGCACTAGACGCTAATGTTCTCCCATCTAATGGTACCCCTGATCTTTCTCTGATAGGTGGCAGAGCATGCCAACTCCAAGGATGATGGATTGAAGAAGAGCCGCAGCCGTGGGGAGGTCCGGGAAGTAAGCGAGAACCGCAGTTGGGGAAAAGGGCGAGGGAAGACGTCATATAGCTCTAACAATCGTGGGAATCATATGGGAGTTACTCAAAATGTTATCACAAACATTGAGCAGACAGGTTTGACAAAGCAATCAGCCGTGCCACGCATGCCAGATGGGACTAGGGGGTTCTCTATGGGTCGTGGCAAGCCAGTTACCGTGAGAACTGCTTAATTTACTTACCTCTGGGTAGCAGGCAAACATGTGGTCCTCCTTCACCCTTTAGTGTGGTTTTCATATGATGATGGCTGTGTCTAGGAGACTCAGACACGGTATGGAGGAGAAAACAGCAGATGTGGTTTGTCATCTTTTGTTTTCTGCTGTCCTTTTACTGTAGAATCTTCTAGGTGTAAAAATGGAGAAAAACATGGGTATTAACCTAAATAAAAAAACAGTAAATACTAAACTGGTAGAAGGGTAAAAAGAATGCTATAAAAAATAGATTTATTTCACTTTTTGTAAGAAGGTGCATGGAATTTGGTGGAGGTTCAAGGTCTCCCAGTTCACCATATATATCTGTACTTGTATATATTCTGAGTGGCAGAAAAACTTAACAGTTTTGTGTTGGAACATCTTTGATGTTAGGATTATGGGAGAAACTGCCGATGCAATACAAGAATTGCGTTTTCTGTTTTAAAATTTTAACCGAGTGAAGAAGAATGATTAACTGGGGAATTAAATTCCCAGAACCTATGTTACCCCAGACTCTGATTAAGTGTCGTGTCCGAGAAGAGCTCAGATACAGCAACACCCGAATTTAATATTTTAATCGACATGCCAACTCGGTCAATTGAGTGTCTTGATTGGGTTTTTTCGACACGTCTACCATGTAAAGTATCGTAAAATATATTCCGACACGCTTATATTTTATTATTTTATGGCTTTGTGTACATTGACATTGGTATGAAAGCTAAGGAAGTTTATCTATTTCAGACGATGGTGAAACACTAGACGTTTATCTTTTTGTTCAATACATTGATTTGTTTTTATACTTTTGGTAGTCATGTTAAACTAACAAATTTGAATTTATTTTGCATCCATATTCATTAATTTGACTTAATTACCTAGAATCTAGAAACAAATTAATCAATTAAAAAGATAAATATATAGCTTCGGCAAAGTCACATGTTTCCTCTTCTTTCGATACCCAAGTCTGTTTTTAGATTCGCACACTGATACGCAACTCAATCAAATTTCTACGCGTGTCATGTGTCGTGTTTCGTGTCGAATCCACACGCGATTCTCCGCCTAATCTTATCTTAGGTGTCAGGTAACACAACCCAGAATGTTACGAGTATACGTCCATGGTTTTGTTTTCTAAAAGAAGAAGAAGAGGAGAATGAAATACGATATAGGCGCAGTGTAGGAGCATTTCATAGCCTCAGAGGATGATCTTGGAGTGAAGTGTTAGGAATTCATGAGGCGTTCCATGACCAAGTTAAGAACAGTTGGAGCATCAACTGTGACAGCCACCTTAATTGAGGGTTTCTCTGACCATTCTGTGACTTCAGCAAACCTTCAAAATGCTTTCGCATGTTAGTACTAACAAAAAGATGTTCAACGATGAAGAAGGAAACTAATGCACATTAAAGTGAACCGTTACGTCGTAACTGGTTACCGTGGCTTCTTAATTTTGGCAGTGAGCTTTACAGTAGTAAACGATCTAATAAAAATGACATGGAATAACTTAGATAACACTATTTCTTACCTCTTCTGCTTGTTGTAAAATAAGGTTAGACCTCTCGTAATACCAATTCTTTGGACACGAGTAGCACCTTCGGTGTAGGTCATCAGTGAGGGATTTACAGCCGCTAGAAGGGCAGTCGGGTCGTGAAGGTAAACGCCTGCATCATATCAAGAGCCTCGTATCACTACACGATGGACAGGTAGAGAACCAATGGTTCTCTATGATCCAACTAACCTCTAGTATTGTAGACTTCGCGGTGATAAGAGAAGTACACTTCCAGTATCTTAGTTAAATATTGTGCGTACTTTCCCTTCGATACTGCCAACTTATCTCGATCAGCATCTGCAAATGTTGGGAAGTGAACTCTAACATTGATCAACCAAATTTCTCAACTTCAACTTTAAGATGCTACATCCTGTTAATATTTATTGTTTCTGATGACAACGTTATACATGATTAATTAAGCAAATGTAGTTCACACAGTAGTTCTTGCATAGTCAAATGATAACAGCATTTGTCACAGGATCCTTTAAAATCAGGAATGTGGTTTAATATTGTGTCACGGGATTAGGAAGCATAGGAAAAGGATTACCGCTCATAAGAACTTGATGGGTAACATTAAGGCCAACAGCTATAATATCAGCTCCACTGGTAAAAACAATATCTGCAGCATCAGGATCTCCAAATATCTAGACTCCGTGTAAGGAGAAAGGAAAACAGAAATTCTATTTCAAGATAGGCGAGGACACACATTTATAACAGAAACAAAAAAACTTCTGAAACCTGGTAACTTACATTTGCCTCTGCTGCAGGATTTACATTACCATTTACAGAAAAAGCACCGCCAAGAATAACAATCTGCCCAATGTTTTTTGTGAATTCAGGGTCTGCTTCAATAGCCTGCACTCGATCATTGATTTGGTTAGAAAGCTTCAGTATTAGTCTCAAAAATACCAGGAGACTAAGAATGATGCAGAGACCAGAGCAAGATTCGTAAGAGGCCCCAATGCTACAACCGTAACCTCGCCCGGGTAAAGATTAGCTTGCTGGATCAGAAAATCTGTAGCAGACAGTTCAATTGCTTTTCCATTTGGAGGGGGAAAGTTTTGATTCCCAAGCCCATCAGCACCATGTACAAAATCAGCAATTCGGAGTTTTGTTCCTTTCTTCACAATCACATGAAAATGAAACAAAACAGAAGGGGTACTAATGATAATCTCATAATCTGAATCAGACGATTAATTTTGAAAGCACTGTTCCTCTAAGTTATTGCTCCCACTAATCAAAGGTTATCTCAAGTGGAAGGAAATCCAGCGAAATTGGATACAAAAGAATACATTGCCCTTTGAATAATCAATACTAGCTTTTATCTTTAAAGGATGAGAGAAATACAACACGTGGGCATAAACATCAGAGCAGAAGCCTAACTGCCTAAGTTCATAGGGGAAGAAATGAAAGCCATTCAGCAATAAAATATCAAAGGAAATTTCATAATGGGGAAAAGAAGAATACATACTGTATATGTGACATGGGATCCTTCTGCAACTGGAATATCCGTCCTACCCGCAACCTCTAACTGATTCATCAGATAAATATAAATAACATCAATATCTTTAATGGTAACAACGTGCCAAAATTCCAATTCCAAATCCGACTCCGACTCCAACTCCAACACAGATAGGAAAAAAGAGTTACCAAAAATGATTTTTAATTTTGTAGAACAAATTAGGATTTGATGGTGAAGCAACCAAGATAACAGTAAACCGATACCAGTATCATTCTAAAATAAGTGAGAGTGAATGATCAAAGATGACAAGTGAGTATGCTTAAGATAAAACATTACCAATACAACAACCAATCCTATATCCTAGTTCAGGATGTTTGTTATATGGATCATATCTTGCCATCACATACCGTGGCGACGTACATATAGCCCATAATCAAATGCGGAAAGGAAGCTGGCAATTATACGGCGAAAAGGGGTATTTCTCTAACAGAATTCAATCAAAACTAATCACCACAAAACTACTCATTGAAATGAAATGCATCATAGCAAAAGCAAAATGTTCACAGAATCATCCACTGAAATAAAAAAAATCCAAGTCAAAGAATGAATTTTGATTACCAGGTGCAAGGCATTTCTGGTGGCAAGAGTGGTGTAGACATTGCCATAAATGGTGGTGAGCCCAATGACCTCAACTTCTGGAGATTCCAGAGCCACGAAGATCGCCATGGCATCATCTGTTATATGAAATCCAATTTCATCAAATCGCATCAAACTCACACCAAAAATTACATCTTCTTTTACAGCAACAATAACTTTCATACCAATCCCGGGATCGGTATCTATGATTATCTTCTTGGGACCTGACATGATCAGAATCGACAGCTTATGGAGGCTGCTGGAGTTTCCTTTCAGTGCTGAACTTATATACTCCCTCTGGTCCTCCGGTAATCCAATTATGACTCCCTTTTCTCGTTTTTAAAAGTTATATTTGATCGTGATAACTTTGGTTGCTTATAATAACAGATTATAAAATTTTGGGAGTACAAATTTGTGCTAGTCTGACAGGCTATTTGCACAGATAATTAGCTACTATTGAATAAATCAGGTTACGGAACTTTGTACCGAATCTATTTCCTATTTTAGGTAAGAGTAAAGTGACAAAATAATCTGACTTTAAGGTGAAAGAGTCTATATAATCATGTAAAACGAGAAAGTACCAATATAACACACATAATTATGTGCCAATCCATTGTCTCAAATTGTCAACGTCGGAATTTGTATGATTTTAGTAAAATGACAATTTTACCCCTGATTAAAAATAAAATAAAAAGCTGTTTTCTCCTACTTCCCTGTCGACTCCATTTTCTCCATCACCGTCTCTAATTTTCTCCAGCTACCGCTACCCTCTCCCTTAATCATCGAACGACGCTGTGAGCTTCTCGTCGGAGACTTGGGTTTCAATTAGGCTTGGGTCGGATTTCCATCCAATAACCGCATCAGGATCCCTAGCGGTGGACGCGACCGGAGTGGTCGCCGGTGGCGAGGAGGGGCGAGTCGGTGGCTCAGCTCTCCTCCGCCGCCAATATCTCAGTTAACCTGACTACATTCCCCCGCCCCAACCTGGTGGAGATTCAATGGTCCGACATCGATTAACCATTGGAACTCGATTGGCTCAGAATATACTCCCTGTCGGAATACCCTCACAACAACTACATCTGTTACGTCTTCCTCTCAAGTTATCCGAGTTCGGGTCGGTATCCATTCCTTTAGTCAACTTGCGATCCGGGTACCAGTTTCGGGTCTTCAAATAGACTTGGTCTGAGATGAACAATTGTAAGATTCATGTGCTTCTATCATAAAACCAATTGGTACTATGTAGAAATGACCCATGATCTTATATACTAAACAAATACTTTGTCAACCACCAATATGGAACTCTCAAACATGCCCCTCACGTGCAATAGTATTATTCATCACGCAAACGTGGACAGAAAGTGGTCACGGGCCTATCAGTGGAAATATATGTCCACTGGGCCGATCAGGTCAACCTTGAGCTCTGATACCATGTGAGATTCATGGGCTTCTATCACAAAACCAATTGGTTCCATGTAGAGTTGACCCATGATCTTATATACTAAACAAATAGTTTGTCAACCACTAATGTGAGACTCTCAAACAACAACGCTATCGAGTTCGACAACGACCACAACCCGATCCCTGAAACGAGGCATTTGGTGGCGGAATCCGGGGAGCTCGGGTCGTGGCCCAGAGAAGGTGCACCTGGCGATGATGGACAGATGGCGGGAGATGCAGGTCTTATTTGTGAGCCTGAATGGAGTAGACTACGGTTTTGACTGAGTTTTCCTTGGGAGCTTTTACTTTGGCTTCATTGGAGAAGAAAAGGGATGAGCCAAAGCGAGGATGTTTTTTGAGATTTGGTCGAAGTGGGGGTGTCGTGTAGTGGTGGTGGAGAAGAAGGGGTGGGGCTGGTAGCGGTGGCGAGAAAGGGTTGAGCTATGGTGGGTGTTGCCGGTGGCGAGAAGATAGGGTTGGGCTGTGTGTGGTGGTGGAGATGGGGCTGAGAGGGTGGTGGGTGGTGGTGACGGAGAGCGTGCGAGGAGAGGGTGGTGGTGCAGGCGGTGGTGGCTGGCGATTACATGAGAGTAAAATGAGGGGAAAATTAAGGTGAAATGGCTGAGGGCATTTTCATCATTTTCGGTCAGGTCAACGGTCCAATTGGTGAGTCAATGTCGGAATGTGGCGTGAAGGTTATATCGGCACAATTAATACTTTCTTGTTTTACATGGTCATATTGACACTTTCATCATAAAGGTAGGGTTAGACAAATATTTAACCCTTTATGTAATTTTTAAATCAGCCCTACATGAACATTTAAACAAGTACTCCTCTCGTTTAATTGGATTTGACACACTTTCTATTTTTTGGTTATTTTTATGGGTTTGACATACTTTCCTTTTTTGGCAAGATTCATTCAATTTCATCCACACATTCTATCCACTCATTTCATTCAAACGACTAAACATCTGGTGACGAATCCAACGAAATGAAGGTAGTACTAGGAACATTAAATTTTGAAGACTATAAAATATAAACAAGCCTAATTGAATAGATAAATAGAGAATAGGAGGTAATTTAAATATCATCGAAACAACAAATTATAAAAGTAATTCATCAACGGTTTATGTTAGCACTGTAAAATTTCCAGGTTCAATCCAGTCCAATCAAATTGATTTTTAATCGGGTTAAAAACATCGATTTTAGTCCCTTTTAAAAAAATAAAATAAAATTACATGCCAGTCTCGATCAAAATACTCCTTCGGTGTGTAAAAATAATACTCCCTTTGTCACAAACTAAGTTGTACACTTACTATTTGACGTCTTAGGATGTTCTGTTACACTTTTGTGTATCACTGTGTGTTACACCAATAAAATTCTGCCACGTGTACCTCCTAAATTAAGTAATGTTGGTTTAATAATTTTTATTTTGGTTTACTTAATTTAGGTGGTACACATG
>JAULKK010000003.1:2130335-2140598 GCA_032355705.1 Rubia peregrina
AAATGCTTTCAAAGCCCTTTCTTGGCAAAGAATTTCCATCTTGTCAATGTTTATATTTCCCCCATAATATCTGTCACGATAAGGAAACGAGAGTATCCAATAAGTATAAACATAAATATTCAAATAAACCCAATGCACAGACAAGGTTAAATGTCAACTCAAATCTGCAAAAGCCTACCTTTTACCAGGTAGACCTTCGGAATACTTGTTAGTGAGGCAAGAACCAACTGCCTCCATCACGGCTCGGGAAGTAAAATTCTCGGATGCAATCAAGCCCAAGTTCCTAAACTGCCTCTCCTTCTCATCTTCAATTATCAACCGGACCTCAGGATCAGTATCACTCAAGCTACCAGCAGCAAAGCTACCTTGCATACCTAAATAAAAAAACTTGCAATTAAAATTTGAAAACCAGCTGACACCCAACTAAAACTCTTAAGCATCACAGCAAAAAAATATAGCAGCTTGAACATCAAATCAACCGCCTTCCCAAAAAAACAATTAAAAACACCAGAATGAAATTTGACCAACTTGCTGACCATAAAACAAGTACCTGCCATTTCAGGCATGAGAACAGAGACGGAAGACGGAGGCCTCCCGGTAACAAAGCTGCCCTGGAGCTGCTGAGAGCTTCTGACTGGCCCAACAGAATTCAAGTTCAAATGGTTGTGATTTACACAGAGAGCGGACCCTTTGGAGGGAAAAGCCGAGCTCTTCATCCAAAGGAGCTCTTGAAGAGAACCAATCACTGCACCTTGCATCTTCAATTCAATGTTGTTCTCACATTAAAAACACAGACGCGTTAGAAACTCTCAAATAAACTTCCAGTCCGATTAAATCATCAAGAAAGCTTTTTCATGAGTATGAGGGCTATTAGACTTTTAGTTTTGAAAAATTGAAGTGAAAGTAAAAGAAATCAATTGAAAAATCCAAGTACCATAAGTTTGAAGCCAAACGTTGTGAAAGGAGGATGGAAATGGAGATGGAAACCCTAACCGCTATTCAAAAGCGCGGGCTGTCGCTGCCCTCTTGTTTGCGCATAAATGTTTTGGATTCTCTTTTTATTTTTCTTTTTAATAGGTTCTCCAAACCTTATTTAACTAACGTTACATGAAAAGTGTGCACCATAGCATTGTTTGTACAAAGGTCTTTAAATGGCAAAATGTTTGCCTATTGCAAGCCGGAAAGTTATCTAGGAAAAATTGGGAGTGTTCCCAAATGTTACACCTCCACCCCTCGTGTCGATGTACACCATTCGGCCAAACTTCCAATTATTTCCTAAATAATTGACTTCGTTACAGCTACAAAATATACAAGAAGTGATGAATTTAGCTATACCCAATTTACAAATATGCATTGTCTTCAAGTGTGCTTGTTCCATTTCGATGCATTTGTGATTCCAGTATATGGTTTTGTCCAAAATTTAGTTGAAGTTCATTTTGTCCAAATTCTACACCAAATTGAGCATCGAAGTCAAGTCCCTGGATTTCCTCCAGTAGTCATCCTTTCTAGTCCTAATGGTGTGCTCCTTATGGCTGCATTTATCTTCCAACAGTCAACCCTCTTTAGTCCATATGTTCTGCTTCTTATGTCCACATGAGATCAACCATTGAAGAAATTCGGCCAGATGTCCATATGACTTAATCCAGTCCAGAAAATCCATTAGAAAATCTCCATGTGGTATTCCTGCAGATAGTAAACATAGAAATAATGAGTAGCATCATGTTCAGTAATCCACTCTAATAACTGGAATCCTATGTTTATCCAGATACAGTAATCCCTTAGCTCTTTGGTCAATTTCATTAAGTGTAAAAGATTCTTTCTATCTCCGTATTTTTATCTACTAAACTTACTAAGTAATCGGCCACTTTGTTTCCTTGTCTTAAAGTGTGAGTCATCTCAGTGTGTTTTAATAGCTTGTGGATTCCATAAACCAGCTCATAAATTCTCCATGGAGATTTTTGTGGGTTTTTTATTGCTTCAATTGCCATAAGGCAGTCAGATTCTAGATTAAAACTGGACAAATTTAAAGATACAGAAAATTCAGAGTGTAAAACAGATGTAGCATGTTCATATTTGATAAGAGCCTTAGTCATGCAACCCCTCTTATTCCGAACAATAATTCCTAATGCACATTTGTTGTTGGAATGGTTCCGGGAAGCATCCACATTCACCTTAAAATCCACAGTTGGCATTTGCCAAACATCACATCTAATCTTAGACTTTTGTTTTGATCTCAGAAAAGGAGTAAGTCCCAGTTTAAACCAGATCTTATCTTCCACTTTGGTACAGAAAACAGGGTTAGCAAATAAGGTTCGAAACGTATCCTTTTTTATTGCATTAATTATAGTCAATAAATGTGGAAACTTATTCTTATATATAAGTTTGTTTATGATTTTTCACAAATTCCAACATATAAAAGCAGGGATCAAAGTAAGAATGTGTGTATGCGTATTTGTCTCTCCTTTAGTAGACCAGTAAAAGGATAATCTATCAAAGGTAGTAGAAGGAGAAGAATTTCTGAAAGCAATTAATTTTTCAAAATGATTCCACACTGATACTGAGATATCACGAGAGTTAAAGAAAATGAGACATTGAATCACAATTAGAGCACATTGGACATTTTGAAGCTAGACTAATATTTGAATAAAATATAATGTCATCAAATGGCAAAATGGAGTTGGAATAATTTCCAAAGAAAAAAAGAAACTTTCCTGGGAATTTTATTGTGCCAAATATACCGAAGTATTCTCAGTGGCCTTCTCCTTCTTGAAACCACTCGAAATGCATATTTAAAAGTAAAATGTCCTTGATATGATGGTTTCCATATGAGCTTATCTTTATTTTCCATGTTTATGGATGCTTCCTATAGAAAAATGAGGATGTGAGTAGGAAGATTAGCTAGTAGAGGCAAATAGTCAGTCTTGTGGTTTACAAATTCAGCAATGGTAAGATCACTGGGGATTTCACCCATCTGTAGATGCTGAAAGTCCTCTAAGCATCCAAAATTTGTCCAATTGGAGGTGGAAAATTAGCCCTACCCTCACCATGTATTACTCTTACCTGTGATTCAGCCATTGTGTTAGTTTTCTTAATCCTTAGTCAATTTTGTGATTTTATTTTATTAACAGGTAAGGACCAAATGAATTTTGCCCAAGGGGCAATTCCCAATTGGAATTTTCACCAAATTTTTAAAGAAAAAGTGTCAATGATATCGTTAAAATTTTTGATTCCCAAACCATTCTGTTCAGCGGGGAACGATACATTTTAAAGCTTTTCCAAACTTTTTTTTCTCCCCATCTTCATTTTCACCCCAAATGAAAGTTGAAATTCTTCTTTTTAGCTGTGTTATTACTCTGTTAGGTGGTTTTAGTACTGCCCATAGATGCTGAGGAATAGAGAGCATCACAGTTTTAATCAATACTAATTTACCAGCAGCACTCAACCATTTATTCTTCCAATTATTTAGAATACCATCATATTTTTCAAGTAAAGGTTAGAAATAAATAGCCTTTGGTCTACCTATGAAGATGGGCCATCCTAAGTAAATGAAAGGAAGTGTTCCTCTAGTCATGCCTAATCTCTGTTTAATCATTTTTAATTTGTGACTTAGAGGCATTTCTGCTGACTTAAAAGCTGCTTTTGCTATAATTGATTTTCTGGCCCTTGTTTTCTCAAAGACCTGCAAAAAGCTCTTAATATGGTAAGAGTTAATGGAGTAGTCTGTATAGAAATTATAGTATTATCTGCATAGCTCAAGTGTGATATAGAAATAGCACCTTTCGGCACAACAAATTGGTTCATCTTATCATTAGATATGCAATATTTGATGCTTCTTGTGAATGGCTCAGAGAAGATATTAAAAGGAAAAGGGGACAGGGGGTCACCTTGCTTTATCCCTCGTGATGGTTGAAAAAAACCAACCGGTTTTCCATTTATTAGAATAGAGAACCATGCTGAGGAAATGTTAGAGAGTATGACTCTAATAAACTGAAGAGAAACCAATTTGGATTCAATACCATGTAGAAAATTCCATCTAACTCTGTCAAAACCTTTGTCAGATCAAGCTTCAATATGCAATTAGGGTATTTATGTTTATTATTAAGAAAACCAGCCATTTCTTTCAAGTATATAATGTTGTCTGACATTTCTTTTCCTTTCATAAATGCAGACTGGTTTTCAGAAATAATGTTTAGCAGTAAGTCAGTTAGTCTATTAACAATCAATTTATAAAAGTTTTTGTTAATGAAGTTAGAGAGGTTAATTGGTCTATAATCAGCAAAAGTAATTGGAATTTCCTTTTTTGGGATTAGGCCTATCCATGAGCTAGCTATGCCAGGGGGGATTGTCTTTCCTGTCATGAAATCTACAGTGGCATGATAAATATCCTCACCAATAATGTCCCAGTTTTGTTTAAAGAAATTGGGGGTAAATCTATCCGGTCCTGGAGATCCATTTGCATTTAAAGAAAAAACAATGTTTTTTAATCTCATCTAGGGTTGGTCTTTTAAGTAAAATGTTATTATCATCCTCTGTGATTACCCTATGAATCTGGTTCGTAAAATGTGATGTAAATAAATATGCACCAGGTTCTATTTCTTCACTTAATAATTGGATGAAGAAAGCAATGACTTCATTTTCAATTTCCTGAGGGTTATCTATCCATACTCCTAATTTTTTTAAAAAAAAATTGATGCTTTGTTTCAGTCTCCTTTGTTTAACAGAAACATGGAAAATTTTAGTGTTTTCATTTCCTTCTTTTAGACACTTAGTTTTAGCCTTATGTTGCCAGCCTTTTCTCAGTTAGTGATTTTAAAAGTACAGCATTTCTGTGTTTTAGTTCTATAAAGTCCTCTAAAGAATTGCTATTTTCATATGCAATTTCCTGAATCCTAAGGGCTTCTTCAGCTTTTTTAATGTTTTCATTTATGTCTCCAAAAACCTCCTTATTCCATATTTTCAATTCAGGTTTAAGTCTATTTAGTTTGTTAAAAAAATCTCATTATTTTTTCCTGAGTTGAAGCATTCCAACTTAAGTCAATCACTTGTTTTAATTCTGGTCTTGTTAACCAAACATCCAAAACCTAAAAGGTTTAGGTGAAGAAGGTGTTTTGGTACCTATGGTTAACATCAGTGGGCGGTGTTCTTATGTATGTTTAGTTAAGGTATGAACTGAGCTATTAGGAACTATTTCCATCCATTTTTTGTTAGCCAGGGCCCTATCCAGTCTTTCTAATGTTTGACATTTCCTACCATTAGTCCAGGTATATGTATTACCTACGGTGTTTAAGCAAGTTAACTGATTTTTGGTTATAAAATCAGAAAAGTCCTCTATGCTTCTCCTGCTGGGTTTTTTAGGTCCCTTATATTCATCCACTATATAGAGGGCATTGAAATATCCAATTAAAATCATGATTTGTCCTAATATAAAGTCTTAATCTTCCCAAAGTTTTTTCCTATCTTTAATGTCAGTTGATGCATGAACAAATGAAATGTTCATCTTCAGAGAAAATATTATTCCCCATATTAGCAGAGGTAAACTATTCTTTCCCATTTTTTATTTGAAAGAACCATATGTTGTTTATTGTGGAATTATAACAGTGATCAAACTTAAACCTGATTATGTAATTATCAATCTGATCATATCCATGTTTTGGTTTCAGAATGCATTAAAAACTGATTTTATGTATGCCAATAAATCTTTTTAATCTGTCTATAGATGTGTCAAGACCTCTAATATTCCATACAAGCCCTCTAATGTTAAGGTTTGTGTTAATCATGGGATACTTTTTTCTTACTCTTTGAGGAGGATCTAAGGTTCATCTTATTTAACCTATTAAATAGTATTATTTTCCTAGAGTCAAATGATTTAGAGCTAACTGTTATTTGTTTAAAACTTACCTTATCTAGCCGTTACACTCTAGACTTGATTCAACATTATCCAAATCATCCTCATCCGTTTTGTCATCCTCCAACGGAACAAAAAATCTGTTTCCTTGCTGTGGATTGGATCTGACTGAGGAAATCTCAAGATTGTTAGAATCATGATCATTAGAAGGAGAGAGTAGTACAATACTTGATTGGTCATCCTTTACTCTGGAAGCATTTGATGATTTTAGTGAGGTTGTAGGGGGTGTATTTATCATGATCATCACCAATTCCTTCACTGATTTCCACAGGCTTATTTTCTTATGGGATCTTGCAGGTCAAATTGTCTGTAACATTAACGGTTGATGGCAATTGTTTGAATCATTATGGCAGGTCTATCACTGGAGGAGTGATGTTGTTTGGACTGTCAGAGATGATATGGTTACCGGCACAAGATTTAGAAGGGGGTTACTTTCATTTGGTATATTATCAGTTCTATCCAACATTTGTTTCTCATAATCCCTTTGTTTCTCAGAAGTAGTGATACCAGAGGAGTGCTTTTTGGGTTGTGTTACATGTTTCCAATTACTTCCAGCTTTGATATCATCTTTCTCTTGGTTTTTAAGTTTGGGATGGAACTTTGGGGCTAAATATGGGTTTACAATTCTACATTTGGCTAACTCGTGACCTAATTTATTTTGTAGTGACCACAGTAGACTGGAAGGTTTTCATACTCAATAAGAAACTTCTCATTTTCCAGGGTAAAACCTAACCTTATTGAGAGTGGTAGCTTACTCTGCAGGTTGACCTGGATACACATTTTCAAGACAGATGGTCATGTTAACCTCTCAGTAGCTTGATCTATTTTGATGTAAACCCCTACTTGATTGTCGATTGTCTCAATGGAAGGAAAGTTGTAGTAGTATAGAGGCACATTGTGAATGGTTATCCATACAGGAACGATTGGAGACTCGGTATTTGGCTTGAAATCTGGAGTCCATTTCAGCACCCTCATCGTTGTGCCATTTAGGGACCAAATGGATTTGATCCAGCATCTTAGATAGTCTTCTTTCGGTTGGAATCTGATGAGTTTGTTCTTGTGGTCTATAGCCCCAATCTAGTAGTTTCCAGTAAATCTAAAAGTCTTGAAATCCGCTTCTATTTTCTCCATCATAGATCTTCCTCTTGGAAAGTTGCCAATGAGCGCGTTGCAGTAGTGTCCGGCGAGGACTTGAATTTGGTCCGACGAATAGAGAACAGACAATTCCCCTTTGAATTGAGTTGTGGGCGTGAGGTTCAGCATCGACGGTAGGCAAGTAACAATTGGGGAATTTTTTTGATTGTAGAGCTTGAGAGAAGGATTTGTGTTTGAGCCGCCATGGCGGCAGTAGAGGTGGCGTATTCAGTAGCAGTAAGGGTGTAGGTGAATTGTAGGTAAATAGTAGAGATTGATCGGAGACGATGACTATTGAATTAGAGCCGTTGAAAGGAAATTACAGTGTTTTGGATTCTCTTCATTTTCTCATGCATATTTTATATTCCTATTTTAATAAAAAAAGAGGCAAAGTCTTGGGAAAGACCAGTTTTCCATAGGCTTATGAAAATGCGGGATTTAATTATAATAATAAAAGGTAAAAGGTCTTAGTTACAATATTAAAAATTAATTATGCAACGTGTAGTAGTTATAAAGTTTATAACCGATTCATGGAACCCAAAAATTTTATCTTCGTTTCTTCTAATTTTCACTTTAAACCTTAGTCATTTCATGACTTATAAAAATATCATCTTTCAAGAGACGGAGTCAAAAAGAAAAGAGAAAAGTGCCTTTTTTACCCTACCTAACTAATATATATGTCAATATAACCTTTTGATAATTGAAAGTGAAAATATAACCCTAGATAGTTAGTGTAAGTACAAATGTACCCATTTCGGCAGATTTAGGTCGGAAATGGGTGAAAAGTCAATTTTACCCCTCTGAGAAGAAAAATAAATTGAATTTACTATTTTGAACCCCTAATAATACCTTACCCTAATTGCTGCCTTTTCTTCATTCTACCTTACCCCTAAAATCCGCGGTCATTGCTTCTTCTTTATTCTACCTAACCCCTAATCTGCAACCTCTGTTCACCGTCACCTGGTCGCGACTCCATTAGTGGCACAATCTCCGGTAACGGTGCAGCGAAGACGACATTGTTTGGAGGAGGCGCCGTTCACTACCTCCTGGTCGCGGCTCCATCAGCGACACGATGGACTTGACTCACTCGAGATACAATGGCATTCGAGTGAGGTGAGCTTACCGCTTCTCCATAAAAAAATAACTGATGTTACTTATCTTCATGTTGGACAGGGTATTGCACCGTTAGAAGCTGGTGGTACGATGGAGCTGAGGCGACGAGTAGCTAGGGAATTGGTCATGTTGAACTTGAGTTCCTCTATTTTGGTGCTAAAGTTGACAGCTCATGAAGATGGTTCCTCTAAAGAGGCCCGGGAAGCAGAAAATGCCCTTTGGAGAAAGAAAAAAGCTCAACATAGTTGCCGTTGAGAGCTGCCGGTAAATAGAGATGGAGTGAAAAGTGGTGACGTGGACTAAGGGTGAACTTAGGGGTGGTGGCTTGAGGGAGAGGGGGGTGGTAGTGGTGGTGGGATCTGAGTTTAGATCTATACTACCGGGGGTGGTGGTCGGGTGGAGACGGGGGAGTGGTGGCTGGCTGGAGGAGGTGGTAGTGGTGGCCTTGCAGTGGAGGTGGTGGTCTAAGGGAAAAATTGTCATAACATTTATAGGTTTTAGGTCTAAGGGAATTTTAGTCATTTTATGTGCGGTCAATGTTGGTCAACGCCAGAAATAGTGTCTTAGGGTTATATTGGCACTTTCATCAACTAGTTAGGGTTTGCATTAAAAATTATCTGAGGGTTATATTGGCACTTACTCAAGTAGGTAGTGTTATATTGGTAATATAACCATACACTTCTAACTCTTAACTTTTGATTGAAAGTGCTAATATAACCATACAAAATGAGAGAGACAAAATAACCATAACTTTATGATGAATTGTGCTGTTATATACATTGTGTATTAATTCTGGCATTGACTGAAGGAATTAGACGCTAACCGAATCTGAAAGGCATAAAATTTGGGCACCTATTAAGCTGGAACTTCACCCCATTTTATCCCTCTTGATCATATAAACATTTATTTCCTTTTTTCTAAAACAAAAAATTGTTGTTTCTTTCTTCATCTTCAACCCCCGCCCGTTACCCCATCCACCGGCGCTGCTCCACCACAACTGTCACCGCTCTACCACTCGCCATCATCGTGCCACCACCACCCACCATCTAGCCACCACCAGTCACCGCCGACCACCATCTCTCCATCACCCACCACCATCTCTGATCTTTTCCACCACTTCTTCTCCATTTTTTTCTCTCTCGCCGCCAGTACCACCACCCCAATACCTCCGTTCCAATCACTACTTCTAACACCTTCATCATCATCGCCAACCACCACCTCCAACACCTTAGCATGCGCACCATTCTAGCCTCACCATATCTGATGGTCGGCAATGAAAGGACATGTCAACGACCTCTGGATGGGGAAACGATGGATTTGGGCCCACCAAATGGCAGCTCGACGAGCTTAATTTTCATATTCAAACTTGGCACATCATTCCAGCCTCGTTTTGATCCGCTTCTGACCAGGTAGGATCTAGCCTCTTGAAATAAAGAAGACCCAAGGCGCCGCTGTTTGAATTGTTCTCCGCCTTCAACTCTATGTTTCATGGTGGGAGGCTTTCAAAGAGTGATGAAGAGGTGGAGATCAGAGAATTGCGGTGTGTTTAGTAGGTAGTGCCTAGAGGTTTGAAGTGGTCGGACCTTCCATTATTGAGAGGATTCTGAAGGTTTATGAGAATTGCGATCTCTTTTATGGAGCGGCAGAGGCGGATGAGATAGCGAGTTTGTGGAAGCAGTTGTCGGCGGAGAGGTTGACTAGGGTGCCTTGGAGGTTTTTCCAGAAGGTTTAGTGGGAAGAAGAAGAAAGAAGAAATAAGAAGAAAATGAGGGAAATGTAGTTTTATATAATTGAGGGCATTTTTCAGTCTTCTTATTTTTAAAAAAATTAAGGGGTAGATGATCATTTCATTACATTTTGACCAAATTTTCCATTGACAATTAAAGTCAACAACGGCCAGGGTTAGATTGACAGATACATCAAGAAGTTAGGGTTAGTTTAATACTTTCTCATTTTGCAAGGTCTGGGAGGTCATCGCCGTAACTCTCAAAGATGTAATTCTTAAGCCCTTTTGGTTACTAAATACAACTAAGTAGATAGTATGGCAAGTCGGGGTCGTCCACAGAGAAGAGGGATATTCCCAAGTGTTTATGCATACAAGGGTGAATATA
>JAULKK010000003.1:2148115-2159413 GCA_032355705.1 Rubia peregrina
ACCCCGGCTTGTCATATTATCTACTTAGTTGTATTTAGTAAGCAAAAGGGCTTAAAAATTACATCTTTGAGAGGTACGATGACGGCCTCTCACGCGTGTGCTTCTGTTCCACTCGCTCATTTTGCTGAGGTGTGTAGACTATGGAGGTCTCAAAACAAACTCTTTCTCCAGAAAAATGATCTGAGAGGCAGGAATTCGGTTCTGTTGTCTGCCCGAACCAGTTGAATGTGACGGCGGAATTGTGTCTAAACAAGCACAAATAACTCCTTCATCTTCAATGGTACTTGAGATTTAGAAACTAATAAATAAATTCAAACATCTCGGGAATAATCATCAACTATGGCCAAGAATAAAAATGCTCCACTAGAAGAAGGTGAACCATAAGGCCCTCAACCATCACAATGTATAAGTTCAAATAAATAACTAGCCTTAGCAGAACTAACATGGAAACTGTTTCTAGACTGTTTAGTTTGATGACAGACTGAGCATGGAACATTTTTTTAAAATCACTAGTATGTAAGGAAATAGCTGGGATAGAAGACAACACCGATGAGGAAGGATGCCCAAAACGTTAATGCCATAAAGCAGACAAAGACATTGATGCAACAACGGACAAGGATGGATGTGTA
The DNA here is from genome assembly GCA_032355705.1 of Rubia peregrina. Classification (NCBI taxonomy): domain Eukaryota; kingdom Viridiplantae; phylum Streptophyta; class Magnoliopsida; order Gentianales; family Rubiaceae; genus Rubia; species Rubia peregrina. The sequence continues at coordinate 2,148,745 of JAULKK010000003.1, forward strand.
TACTGTGCGCAACCAATAAACCCCTCCTCGTAGTTCACCCACGACAATTACTGTCCTCGTACTCATAACCTGTAATACACATAATTTTCCGGTAAGCAAAACTACACATTTTAAAGTAGCAGTTAACTTGGAAAACGACAACAAATTGCATCGTAATGCCGAAATAAAGAGAACATGAGTCGCAACAATATCTCCAAAATGAATCTTTCCACGTTAAACATCAGTAGAAATAGAGAAGCATCAAGCAGAATGACATAAACATTTTCAGCATTCTCAACATAATAAAGAAGATCCTTGTCACCGGTCATATGATACGAAGCACCGGTATCAAGAATCCAAGGTAAAACAGTCTTACCTAACACATTGTCAGAAGGATTAAATTTAGAGAACATGTTTAAAATCGTACTTCATTGCTCCTTGGACAGTGCTGGGCCCAAGATGGGTCTATCAAAATCCGAGACGATGACGATGGTGGACGCTGGTGGAGTGACAAAGGACATGGGCTGGGCAGATCCGGCGAACGGCGCATCGTGGGGGCATGGGTCTTAGGATTTGCGGCATCTTTTGGGCCTGATGCAGGTGGACGATTCTAAGTGAATCAATCTGGATAACCAATAACGCCGAAACAAGTAGTAACATCATGACCCTTTCGGCCACAATGAGTGCAGGTAAGGCTCTGACAATCAACTGCGGTGGCTGGGGAGGTTCTCAGAGCGATGGAAATAGTTTTCGGGGTAGAGGTCTGGGCCTGACGACGTGCAACAAAGGCCATAACGTCTGCCAAAGTGACAGAATCACGGGCTGAGATGATAGTCTTTTGACGCTCCTCCTGAGAGACAAGGGAGTAAACCTTGTCGAGTGAAGGCAATGGATCATGTGCAAGAATATATGAGTGAAAAGTATCATAGCCATCATCCAGGGCGATAAGAAATTGATGAATCATCTTCCTCTCACGTTCAACCTGAACGATAGCTGCATCTGGACATGAAACACAAGTACGTGGATGCATGTAAGCAAGCAGGTCATTCCACAACTTCGTGGAATGACCAAAGTAGGCATTAACAGCCTGACCATTTTGACAACCGCTGTAAATGTCCATACGAAATCAACACATACGTGGGCCATTCCCAACTGAGAAGCGCTGATGAAGATCATCCCAAAGTTCCTTAACCGAATCATAATAAGTAACAACAAAACGAACAGATAGATCAAGTGTCTGAACGATCCAACCAATAAGCATAGAATTCAAACTACTCCAATCATTAGCAAAAAGTTCACTAGGTAAAGCCTGGGTAATAGACCCATCAAGAAAACCAAGCTTACGTCTAAAATTAAATGCATTGCGAATAGCACTACTCCAGTCATTATAATTATCACTCTTCAAAATCACAGAAGTATTAAGCAAACTTGTGTGATCTAAGGGATAAACATAGAACGGATACGAGGGAGGCAAGGTTGCGGAATCTCATGCATAACGCTGAAGATCATAACCGGCTAAACCATCAAAGTCGAGCAGCAGTTGGCGGAGGGCACGACAGAGGACAACGACATTGTCTAGCGGCGGCGGATCGACGACAGGGATGACGGGAGCAAAAGGAGCCTTGGTGGCAGCTCTGCGTTAGTGCAACACAAACATGACACGACGTCAAGTGAACGGAGCAACGGTGCGTACTGGACGGAACTGGCGGCAACACTAGCTTCTTGTAGGCAGCGGCAGTGACAATCACGACGGCAGTGGACGGAGAAGGAAGAGTAGCTACGGCAGCGGTCTTTTTATGAGTGACGAATTTTTTTAATGTTCTCAAAATTTAGACTCTAATACCATGTAAAATATGAACGTGCGTTTTCATTAATGATACAAGTGTACAATATATAGAAAGTCATAGACAGAATCACAAATGGAAAAAAATCTAAGGTAGAATCATATCACAAAATATCTCAACTACTGTGAATCTGTGATCATGACATATAACTAGTAGGTATATGTCACTTTGGGTAACTTTGGGTCTGTATACTAAAACTTTATTTTGTCAAGAAGCTCTACCTTATTATGCCAACAAACACTAGTGTTGTTAACATTATTATGTCAACTCTAACTTAGAACTCCAATAAAGCAATAACTAATGATACAAAGTGTAATACAGAAACTGATCTTCCATGTTTCAGGAACATGCAAGATTTGAAGAAATCAAGGGACAGGTGTGCCCTTTCTGCTCTTCTGCAACATGAATTTCCATTTTATAGCTTCCCAAAAGGCAGGAACAGCAATGTCATCAGGGACCTCTTTGAATGATGGAAGGTAGTTCACATCCACAATGACGTGGTCACCCGCGCCATCCTGAACCTGAAAAGTTCCTCAACAAGTTAATCATCTGGTGAATTGACCCAAACATAAAGCACTAGCAATGTATACGGACTACGAAGTGTAAAGGACGGATACTCACAACAACGTCGAAACCAAATATGGTAAGGTTGAGAACATTTCTGAGCCAATTTGCGGCATCAGTCACGAGCCCGAGGTCAAGTTGCTGGTGGGCATCGAGCTGCTCACTTTTCTTGTCCATAGGTAATGATTTTAAGCTGCACTTAAAAACGATTGTTATCACATGCTAACATAGTTTTCAAATGATCATCAACAGCAGCGGTATGATAAAAGATGAGAAAATCCGTGCCTATCAAAGAGGATTGGCTTGAAGCCACTCTCCTCCGAAAAGCTCTTTAAAGTCGCTGCATTAGGAGTGGATTTTTTGATTGCATGGTATATTTTCTCCCCCAAAACATAGAATTTGTACAGACGGGACGAGTGATTCACGTATTCCTGCAGTTTCAAACTCGAAACTTGATCATAGAGAAACTGCTAATGCTTTCGAAGACCAAGGCCGAACCACATTAAAACCTCCTAGAGTATGATAAATGATTGAGTACTGTTTATGTATTCATCCAGAAGAAACTTTATCATCATTCTTCACCACTGAAAAGGTTCCGTGCCTACCTGAATAACTGCTGGAAGGGGAACACTAAGGCCCTTGTAGTCCTCCACTTTAAATACAATAGCCTGCCAGGTGACGGGGGAAGAGAAATCAGATAAGAAAGTTGCTACATGCATGGTCCCTCACCCTCGCTTTGGTCCCTCCCCATTCAAAATCATCTATTTTAGCCCTTAAAGTTGAACTTTCTTATTTTATGATCCTCAAGCGGCAAATGTTAGTTCTCTTAACAGAGTTATTAAAGATCATTAAAAAATGAAAGTTCTACTTCACGGACTAAAATGGATTATATTGAACTTGGAGGGGCCAAGTTAAAGTGGACAGTTGAGCGATTAACTGAAAGGGAATTAAAAACCCAAGCTTGCCACAAGCAAAGACTTGAATTCCTCGGATCTGCTCATCTTGCAAGATTGTCAACTCAAATGACATAAAATATTTGATGAACTATTACCATACTGTGAGCATCAGCTACACCACAAGCAACCTGAGGTTTCACAATATTTGGGAGAGAAAACTTGGCTTCAGACAACCTCCCTCCAATATTTGGTTCTTCAAAGCTGTCAACCTTCACACCAGATAAAATAACAGTAATATCATACAGTGAGTATGGAGTCAATAAAGTGCATATAAAACTTCTGCAACTTCCTTTGCTAATATTTGGTGCAAAAGTAAGCATCTGCAGATTATGAAAGCTAATCTGAGCTAAAGCTAAAGTAAGGTCCCATAAACAACTGGTGCATGCTAGACTTTAAGCAACATATTTACAAAAATGAGCGAAAATTTAATTCTCAGTCTTGCAGTAAAGTAGTAACATCTTGCACTATATAGCATGGCCTTTTTAAATTAAATTCATTCAACCTCTAGGAAATACCTTGATAGATGTCTGAATAAATCATTTGCAGGAATGGAAGGGAAAAAATCACGTAGTATCTCCCTGCAAACAGCTCCTAACTAAAAACCAAAAAATGATTTGATTTCCAAGCAGCTTGCAGTTCAAATTTTTGCCATTGGAATTCCTAGATTTGTTGTCATCTCTTAAATAATAGTTTCACCGATAACAACTACACCACAAAGGGTCATTTGTTGATGTAAAAAATATTATAAGCACCACAATAGCAAAAGGACCTTCATAAAATGTGGACCTCTGATTTTATAGCTGCTTTTTGAGCTGAGGTCTTCCAAACCACTGAGTATCTCTTGGATTTTCAGCCGATCTACCACAGGATATATGTTATCAAACGGATCAATCACACAGAAGTCCAGGTGGGACTGAGTATACCTGGGAAATTCATGAATACAATCAAACCTATATGTTATCAAACGGATCAATCACACAGAAGTCCAGGTGGGACTGAGTATACCTGGGAAATTCATGAATATAATCAAACCTCAGTGAATAAGTATTCAATAAAAAATATAGCAGTTTTATATTTTGTTAATAGTTTACTCTCTCATTTTGCTCATATTCACTTCTAGATAACAGCTTACTAGCTCAGCTCTTTCAGAAAAGTCAAAATGAATACAGCCCAAAAGGGAATTTAAGTTCATAAAAACACAATAGCCGAGTGATAATCTCAAATGCAATAAGAATGGATCATTGCTAAAGATGAGCTTTTGTCAGTATGGGACATGTCATTTCAGACAGAAGCTCATCTTTAGCAATATGAAGGGGACATATACTTTTAGACTGAGAAAATAGTGACATTTCCAATTGCCAGGAAATAATTAATCAGGGTGGAGCTTAAAATTCTTGTGGAAGTTATAAAGTACATCTGACGCAAAAATAACTTCATGTTCCTGTGAGTCATTCACTTTTTATACCTGATGGAATACTTGTATTTAGATGATCTAGCTTGACTAGAGGGAAATATTACCAAGTTCTATACTTCCATCATAATCAGGCAACCAAGTAATTCAAAGAGAACAGATTGACATACTATCAGCATTTCAATGATGACATATGTAGAACAGACAAATCTCGGATTGACATACTATCGGCCTTTCACAATTATTGAGTACTCCGTTTGTCCCAGACTAAACAACACATTTACTATTCGACAATCAAAGTTGTCAAATTTTGACCATGTATTTGAATAGATATATAAGCAACAATAAACATGTTTGACTGTAAATATATGTAATCATGGACACTAACAACGCATAAAAATCGATATTTAGAAACTACATGTTACGACGAATCTAACAATATCTCATACGATCATATCATTGCTCATATATCTATTCAAATATATGGTCAAAGTTCGACAACTTTGACTAAAAATAAGATTCAGCACAAATTAGGGAGGGGCAAAGGGAGTATGTGATATTGTTGAATTTGTCACAACAAGTAGATTCTAAATATCAACTTTTTATAATCCGTTATTACACGTAATTAAATATTTTAACAGTCAAACATGTTTCTGAAGACCGTGAAAACATTCTATGCAATATATGCAATTCAGTCTGGGACGGAGTAGTATCAATAAATCTTTTAAGAATGTTATAACTTATACTTGGACAATAGTTACTAGTTAGCTATCACACACCACCAATCCCTCAATGATAGTAAGCTACATAAGGCATGATTTCAAACCACTGATTAATTTAAGGCATGTAACCTATCATCAATATTGCAGAAAAAATCCTATAATCTTATGAAGCATCAGTTAGTGAAGGTCTGTTTCAGTTGAAGCATATACGAATCATCAGTTAGTGAAAGGTCTGTTTCAGTTGAATCCTATATGAATCATGCCATAAGTGACAGGTCTAATTTTAGGTAGGTTGGCGACATGATGTTTTGCAAATAACAGTCGAAAGACTGCATATTAAACTATGACTGTTGAAAGCTAGATCAGACATTGATATTTCTTCCAGTGAAAGTGGAAAGATGCTTCTTGAAAGACATTTATAGGATGTAATAGCAGCTGTTTAGAGAAGCTTGGTTCAACTAGATATCCTGCTAACACAATTACGTAGACAAACAAATTATCAGTAATTGTGAGACTGTAGATACCTTTGTAGTTCCTGCAAGTCATTAGTAAATGTGATTTTGCTAACCAGCTGTAAAGCACTGCTCATGTCAACATCTACAATCTCATCTGTTGCTTTATGGAGCAAAATATCAACTTCATGTAACTGAGATGGTATGGAAAGCTCATAGTTTAGAGGAAAGAATATCAGCCCGTTTTCTGTTGGACATAAAGGGAATGCTCCTCTCTGCCATTACAAAAGACAAATCTAAGTACCTTCCTTTAACTGTTTTAGTAAAATTCTAGCATGTAGAGAACACACTATTTTAAGCCTTCAGAGTGAAACAGATTCTACCAACGTAATGAGCTGCTTTAAGTAAGAGTAAATAAACACTACAGCCATCTGCACTTCAGTAAATGCTTAGTCGGTGGTCACAGAAGCATAACTTTTCATGAATTTCCAAAGAACAAATGTGAATACGTGAGGTATATGCAAAGCTAAGGCAATTATTTTCTCATTGTATCTTCTGCCAAAGTTCCATGGTCTACTTATTAAGGAACCACACATGCATTGAACTCAAAGCAGCCAAATAAAACAATTAGCACCCATAAAGAAAAGGAAACAACTACTCAGTTACTAGGTAGAGAGTCCAGCAGTTACCAACCTTAGCAAAATCTTCTTCCCGAGAAGGCTTCATTCTGTAACCAACCACCAGGATATTCTCCTTGCCCTCCACCTATTAATTGTCAATTTATTACAACGAGATTAGTTATTAGAAGAATACGCAAGGCATTAAATGAGAGCTGGTGAAGGTACACCAGCTGAATTTTAGGTATTTATAGTTATAAGGTGTTAGCATGTGTATAGCCAGGCTTCACTACTTTTTCACTGTCTTTTAGTTCAAAAGGCATTTTCCAGTGTAACAAACTCAGAACCAGGGTTTCCAAATATGAAATGTTAGCACTTGATGATTATGAAACAGGTCAACGCCATTCAGAGTTACCAAATCACATTAATTAAAGTCTTTGTATCAGTTAATCTGTTGACACATACATCATATAAAAAGTGGCATATTACAGCTTTTGGTTGTCATATTACCTTCTTATTCAAATGGCAAATGATCAAAGGCAACTCTTCAAGCTTGTTAATAAGAAAAATGCTTGAATTTCCAGTTGAAGTCATGGTTTCAATATCTGAGAGTACATAGAATTTCAATTACAGCTGTGAGGGAGCCACTTATTGCTTGGACTAGTAAATATAATGAAGAGCAAGGATATCCAAATAACGAAGAGCAACAGATACTGAACCACACCATTTGATAATACTTGTCCTGGAGTACCTGTAAAACAAAATGCATGATCAGTCATACAGAGAAAGAATAAAAATCCCACAAATGATCAAGATATTCATATGTACACACGCAAATGATCAAATGATCAATACATGCATTTACATATTTATATATAGAGATATTTCGGTGGTTAACAACACTAAATATGTTTGTTGTATAGCATCTCGCCATAACTCTAATAATTAAACTGATCCAGAAACCTAGAGTGATTCTAAACTTTCTACGAACAACTATCCCTTTCTAAAAGTGAAAAGGAATCACCATTTCCCAAAGCATCAAGAACTGGAGAGAAAAAACCTTTAAACAATAAAAAAAGAATTAAAAATTATCTGTTAAAAGGAAGAGAAGTCAAGCTCACATAAGATGACAGTCACCCATCCAGAATTCTTTAGTGCCAGAGAGAGGTTGTCAGAGTAATTAGAAACAACAAGAATAGAACTTGATTTAGTATTCCCCCAAGCCACTGAGACCTCATCCACAACATTTTCAATTGATGATAACCACAATATCATACAAGTGAACAGGTTTGATCGGGCCATTTCCTCAAGAATCCTCACCTACAGTATACCAGTAACTTGGTTATGGTTGCAGTTTTCAAAATACAGTGTTACTAATAAACATAAGGTAAAAAGCAACGAGAAATTGAAATAAATTCATAGTCCAAACAAAAACCGCCAGCTACCCCATAAATTTAAGTAAGAGATCACAATTATAATCAAGTTTAGCAAAGGAAAGACTGCTTGCTTAAGAGAATCTGAAAATTTTGTCAAGAGAACAATAATGGATAGTTAAATACAGAATTAAGTGCATTCAAAGGATAATCACACGAATCAACAATCAAATGTCATGTGAGAAGACGGGAAACCTGGTCAGCTGGAAGTCCGGGCTTGTAAAATACACCCTGAAAATGTGGTGCATTAGACGGGTCAAGAAGTGGAACAAAAATAAAACAAGAACAGAAGATCTAAAAACATCATAGCCTTAACTATCCATGTAACAAAACAAGCACAACAGCCAGTGCTCTGAAGCATAATCCAACAAAACCCACCAAAGCAACAGAAGGGTTAGCGAATCGCTCTGACAAAAAACAATTCAAACTTTCTATATGCGCATTATATAGATTAAAATTTCAAACTGTCTCGGAAAGTATCTCCATTTCTCATCTGGGCTCCATTTATTTCAACAAAAGAACCAAACTTTACCATGAATTTGAATGATCCCGATTCATAAATAAATTAAAGCACAAAACCAATGAACAAATTGTGCTTGCATGCACATGAAATGCACGAGAAAACTCAGTTACCGTGGGGATTTTAGAGTAGCGAAGTTTGCGAAGCAGAGAGTCAGAAGCCGCCGGCAGTATCACTGAGGCCTCCATCAAAATCCCACTCACTGCGCCGCCACCAGCAGTCATTCTTTTGCTCCTTCTTCTTCAACCAAACAACCTTAGGCCGGTTGATCCAACTTTTGGACTCAAACTTCGAAGTGATTAATGAAGTAAAAACCGGTTGGTAAAAATTAGTTGAGACTTGTTTTCCCCTTATTTATAGGTAAAGTCCGGGGAAGACGGTCGCATATCATCTTTCCATACTACGGGTTGAATTACATGGTAAAATATTTAGTTCCAATATTAAAAGTTTACTATGTAATGTGTAATAATTATAAATTTATGATTCGATTAATGCAACCTAAAAAATTTATATTGATTTCTTCTACTTTGCAGTTTAAACTTTGATCTTTGTATAACTTATGAAAAGACCGTCTTACAAGAGACAGCTCTCATTCATATGTCGTGTGTTTAAAAAAAATCTATGGGCTAAACCCACAAATCACCCATGGGGTATACATGTGTTTTTTATAATGCCGAAATAAACCTCAAAAGTAAAGATACAACTCTAATTTCCGTCGAAAATGTTTAAACAATTATGACTGGTGATACCGGTGGAAAATTCGGTATTAACCATCTCTGAAATAACCAAAATATCCCTATTTAGCTTTCTCTTTAAAAATTGGATGATTTTACCCTCTGAAAGTCTATCCCATCGTCAGAAAATAACAAGAATTATGGGTTTATCAGCAGTTAATTTTAATTTTTGAGGTTATATCAACATTTATTTTGAAAATTTGGGGTTGGATCATAAACGTTTACACACTTTCCAAAATTCTTTACCATGAAAGAGATTTACCATTGGGTATGTGAATAGGTACAATATGATTTGGTTCATTCAAATCCATATAACATAATACATCAATGAGTTGTATATAAGAGATATGATGTAATTTATGACAATATTAATTAAAAAATCATACATATAATATTTTATTGCCTCATAGATAACACAGATGAAATTACTTAGAAGAAAATCACGAACAACTTGCAGAAATTATACATCACAAACTGCAAATATTATTGAGGCGATACCACCAAAGATCACCAGACATCAAAACCTTTGTCACGAAATAAAAAACAACCTCATTCCTCATCTCTCCGCTTCTAATAATTTACAAACACCTTTTATCACTCTCGATGATCCCTTTCAACTCGACCATCGCATGTGTCATCCCACCCTTAGCAATGAGCTCCTCCATGGCTTCCTTGTCGTCCAGGTACGGGAAATTGGGGCGTTCATATAAATGCACTAGTTCTTTCTTCTCCTTGGGCCTTAGCTTCAACGTCCACCACCCCGAGTGCCTTCAACAACCACGCTATGCTGAACAACGTGTAGGTGCACAACAATATCTTCCCTATTTGTTTTCTAGAAGTGGTAATCTTCATTCCCGAGTCCCATTTTGCTCAGAAACTTCTCGGCGTAGAACATGCATGTAAGACTTTTAATGAATGATTTCTTTGAATTTTTTTAATGAATCCTAATTAGACATGGATGTTGGAATAGAATACATGGAGTTCGGATCTTATATTACTTGGCATCTTGAGATCATTTACGGACCATCGACGACTGTGAGATAAATCGGAATCTGGTAGGAAAGATTGGATCTTAACTTCTCGGAGAGGTCCAGCCCGAGCCTCTCGGATTCGGATTCCAAATCATGAATTATGTTGCCTCGTCCATGTTGGAGCTCTACATGATGACATCAGAGCAACCATTGCCATCTCCGCTGCTGGCTTCTCGCTGGAAAACCCAGCTAGGTTGTTCTTCTTTCGGCTCGATGGAGGAGATTGATAGGAAGAAGAATATGTGTGTGGCGAAGGTAGATAGGAAGAAGCAGATCTGGGTGATAGTTAGAGGAAGAGGATGGCGGAGGAGTAGGAAGAAGAGAATAAGTGATGGAGATCAGGGTACGCCTACCACTATAAATGAAGACATTCCACGACTTGATCAAACATTCAAAGGCTATGTTC
>JAULKK010000003.1:2233658-2243780 GCA_032355705.1 Rubia peregrina
GCTCGATGGTTCCACTCTAAAGGGTTGATTCTTCTTGGATCATTCCCAGAACTCCGTGCAACTCCTGGAAAACAATTCCTTCGCTTCTTTCTTGGCCTTCTTGAACTTCGAATCTTTGTTTCCCTGGCTCAATTCCATCTATTACCACGCTTTGAAGTCTGTGGCCTTCAATCTACTACCATCCTTGTGAATGGTCTTCTATATCTTCTACCATTCTTGATAATGGACTTCAAATATCTTCTACCACCCTCGCCGATGTTTTCTTCAAAAAATGAGGAAAAAGTACACCCGAGCAACCTAGTAATGAGATCATAGAGGAAGATCTAGGTTCCCTTGAATACAAACAGTCCATTAGCTTCAATTAAGGCTACAAAACTAGAGATTTAGACAAGAAAACCCATAATGGTAGTCTAAACCCTTTATCGTGCAAACCTACCAAAAACTAGCAATCAACCAAACAAAACATGATAATAAATGTGTCAAATGCATCAGCTAACGCACACATAAAGGTGCACATCACAGGTATAGATAGATAAAGTAGCAAACTAGGGTTAGCTTTGCAACCCTAGAGCCATCGATAAGGTGCTTCACCCCCCCCCCCTTTGCCTTTTTAGGCTGAGGGAGAAGTATTGTGGTGCAGTGTTTGAGACGTAATCGCATGAGGTAAACTCAGATCTGCACGGCAGGCAGAGTCGTTGTTACACCCCCCTAATTATGGAGGCGGTGCCGATGGAAGATTACATGTGCACCCTACGTGACATGTATGGGTAGGTGTTGACCATCGACCACACCACTGTCACAAATACTAGAATAGGTTCATAGTTCTTGTATGCGATGAAATCAAGAATCAAAATGACATTAATTATGTTACGCAAATATTCCACAAGTGCTAGTTTATATAGTTTATTCTCATGATCAATTGCATGCTCGTAATTTAATTATGAAAACCCCCCAATGCTTATTTTACCAACACTGATTATTCCTAACACGTGATTGGATTGATGACCCGATCACGGTTGTGCGTAGTTGATTATTAGATTCCTAACATCATTCGGGACAACCCCGGTACTTGTCAGTATCTACTAATCATGGTATTATAGTAGTAGGAAGGGGAGCAACAATACAAATCTTTATCTTTGATCCTTAATACTCGAGCCCTCTCTCGGTTTTTAGTTGGCCGGATCTACCGTGGTTCGTTGATTGAATTAGCGATGTCGGGAGGGGCGGTTCATGCCTGATCAACAAGGTGCGAGTCCTATGGAAGAGGAGCCCGTTCAGCCGCCATCGTAGTAGCCAGTCATCCAGCCACCCACCGGAGAATCCAGTAATTTAGCCACGCCTGTCCCCAATCCACATACAGGAGGTTTCCAACCATCTTCACCGCGACATAGCTCCCAGGGTTCACAACATTCAGAATAGAGGAGGCACGGTGTATCCTCACACTATGACTATGTGAGAACGCACCTTGAAGGTACGAATGCCATCACAGTAGGCATATATCCCTGCTATGCTCAGCCTTGGCATCATCCGCAACCCGATCCAACCCGACCTATATTGAATTGATCCACTTTATTCAAATGGGACATTGATCCAACTCGACCCAAATGGGCCGTATCAAAACGGGTTTGGTCGGTTTGGGTCAGACAATTTGATTACCGCAATTTTTCCCCAAATTAACCAAGGTAGAAAAGCCTTTTACCTCGGTTAATAACCGAGGGAAAAGCATACTATTAATTGAGCTAATTTTATCTCTGCTTTTCCAGCAGAAAAATAGAGGTGAAAACTCCTCTAAAATCGAGGTAAAGGATGTTCTTGTAGCGTAAAAACAAAACAAAATCTAAGGTAGAGAGACGGAGAGGATTAACAAGTACTGTCATGTAATTATGCATGTCGTCGGAATATATTTATATAGTTTGTAAAGATTTTCAACACAATCGATCGGAATCGTTTGCTTCTTAATAAATTATTGTGTGATTCGTTAGGTTCAGGATCTCATATTAACACTAATCATAGTAAAATGTAATTAAAATCACCCAACATTCAATGTTGAGTTGGATATGGCTGGATGTCAACAACAAAAAATAAAAATAAATAGAAGTCGGAGTGCGCATTAATTCTAATCATTTTGACTATCTGTTCAAAATGAAGACGGACGCGAAATAATAAAGATTTGGGTTCATTTTGGTTTTTTGATTGAAGAATTGGGACGGAATTGAAGGTAGGGTACTCCCTCCTTCACGTGTCAAACTGTACACTTCACTTTATATCATTATTTACTGTCCAATTTTGATTAAATATTTGAATATATATATATATATATACAATAATATTATCATATGTTACATAGTTGGATTCGTCATAACAAGTCGTTCTAAATATTAAATTTTTATTTACGTAATTAAACATATTAATAATTAAATATGTTTCTTGATAATTGTAAAAAATATTCTTTACAATTTGAGATGGGACGGAAAGGATAAATAATTAAGGTGTCTTTTGTAGACGCATTTAATTATGTGCAAGAAAAACCTGTTAGCTTACGACTTCTTACTTCTCAAGTCTCAGATCTGTAGTGGAGGTGTACAACTCCAGAGTCCAGAGAATCTTTACTTTCGGCTCTCAAATTCATTTGGAATCAAAACCCACCTTGACAGTAACACATCGCCTTGTTACCTTAATTTTATTCTGGGCTAAAACCTAAAAAGTTTCTGTGGATACGTGCATTTCATCCAGCAGGTATGATGGACGAGTCTTCTAACGTCACTGTTTTTGTGAAGAAATTTTGTTTTAAATAAATATGAGGTGTAAGAGCATCCCTAATGGTTAATTAATTTTTCAATTGTTACAGTGAGTTTTTCAACTTGCTACCGTGTATTTACTCTAACAGTTCATTCTATATCTTTATCTAAAATGAATATTCCTTTATAACTTTTTATATAACCGAATTTTATATTTTTTTTAATATTTTATTATATTGCAAGTTCATAAAAATTACGTTTTAACTTTAAATAATTTATTTCATTATAAGATAAAATTAATTAATCAACAAAAAATCTTTCAATAAACTACAAATAGATATAGATATTACATGAATCTGCATCCTTTAAATAACTTAATTGAATAAGTTGAGAGAAATTAAAGCACATTATAGTTCGAAACTAAAAAATATAAACAACATTCTACTTATTAAATTTTTCATATTAGATAAAAAAAATTATACTATATTTTGGATTTTTAATTACTTCATTACGTTCATTTTGGAAAAAAAAAATTTGTGTTAATATTCTTTATAAAATAATTAGGTGTATACATAGTTAAATATACATAGTTTTTAATAAAATATAATTTAACTCGAATAATGATAAATAAATTTAATTAAATATACATAGTTTTTATTGAATTTTTATATTTACAAATGTTGGGGGTAAAAGCTGTAATAATGAATTTCAATGGAACAGTGAAATCACGCTTGGATGATTGTGGTAAGAAACTTGTTTGGATATCAATGTGAGTCGCCTTACGTACACTTTCCTTAAAGAGTGATTCAACCCTATTATAGACTCGGGTTATACGAATTTCCTTCGAAAATAAAACAAAAGAGAAACCCTCTTGTTCTACGCTTGAATCAGGAGAATACTTTGAGTAACCGTACTTTTGGTTGTTACGTTTGTCTGAAAAATCTTGTCTTTTCCCTAGTTATGTTTGTGTTTTATGTGTTTGTATGTACATATTTTACTCTCTTGTACCATTCATGCATACACATATATAGAGAGAGCAAATTTCATGAAATGGTGCAGGTTTTCATCATTCTACGAAAAGTCACGTAGTTAAAATTTTGAAACAGTACATCTTTATCCTTCTTAATTCATTCTCATCCTTTCAATCAATGATTTAGACACTACGAACCATCGCCATCTGAATTATAACAAATTCTGAAATGATATATCTTTCCACACTCCAAGACAAGCTATGTTAGTCATCACCAACACAATTAATCCTTATCCTATTAATTGTAAACTCGTAGATAGTTTATACAAGTGTGCACTCCACATCACCAAACTTGTTTTAACGTCCCGAGTTCACAACTACTTGAATCCAATTATACTTAAATACCTTTGTGTTTCATAATACACCAAAAGTAGTCAGCTAAAGCATGTATACAATAAGGATGGGTGTGGGAGAGGGAGGTTTGGTGAGTTTTGTATCACAAAGGGAAAATTTTGACAGAAATGGAAGGCAAAAAAGGTTCAAAAACTCTCCTCCCTTCCCTCCTCTATGAGTGTGATAAACAACCCCCCCAAGCACCATCATTGTGAAACAAAACTACCTCTCATTCTCTTATGGTGCAACTTTGACAGCACTCGTGCGTTGCTTGTGAAACCATTTCATTGAAGTTAGAGGTGGCGAAATAGACGCATAACTCGCTGGTCAAGCAGGTTATTGATTTTTAAACTTGGGTAGGTTTGAATAAATGGATAATGGGTTAAATGAGTAATTAGTCATATGATATTTGAAAAATATGGGTCGGGCGAGTTGGGTTTGCGGGTTGACCGCAGATTTATCCATAAACCCATATGCGTTAATATATGGGTTGAAACCCGCAAGTTTACTCATATGAGCTAGTATATAAATCATATGGGTCAATATATGAGTTGAAACACACGGGTTTTACCCATAGAGAATGGTGTATATATATATATATATATATGGGCTGAAACTCACGGATTTACCCATTTTAACCCATGAGTTGAATAATTTTTGACCCAATGGTTGAGTGGATTTCAACCATAAAATGGGTCAAAATGATTTATACTCATATTTTTTAACTACCCATATTATCCAACACATATTTAACCCGTCCGCCCATTTACCACCCTAGCGGAAGCTAACTGTTTTATTGGTCGTTGATTTCCTGTACTTGATTTGTAAAACCAATTATTTAATTACTTTAATGATTGGGGTCCCTGATATACAAACCCCATTAACATGGGTTAAAAATACTCAATCTGTTTTCTTTTTATTGGCACACTTACCTAATTTGGATGTTTTCTTTTAAATGACACACTTTCCATTTTTGGCAAGATTCCTTCAATTTCATCCAGTCATTCTACTTTTACTTTCTACATTCAATTTCATCCACTCATTTTCCTCACCTAAATTCAAGCACTTAAAGCTATGGTGCCAATAAAAAGAAAACAGAGGGAGTATGCTTCTTATAATACACTCCCCATGTCTCACAAGGATGTTCCTAATTTGACTTTTAGAGTCAACTGCATCAATTTGTAACTACTAACCTATATTTTTGTGAATGTAAAAAAAATTAAAAAATATTAGTTAAAAAATATATGATATGATGAAGTTAAAAACATATTGCATAATAATAATCTTACATATATATAATAAGAGAATTTAATAGTTGAACTTGATTCAGTCATTGTAGTACGGAGGTAGGTCTGGTTGTCCATGATGCCCTGCAGGTTATGGACAATGTTTCTCCAGTCAAAACTCTCGCGGAATGACACTTTTAAACCAGAAAACCTTGAGATCAATGCTATGGCCGTCCAGCAGCCCATCACAGTCCACCTCATGGGGTGACTTTGCTGCGATGAAGGGCACGAGATACCTGGGCTATCATATCTTGTTGGACAAAGGAGAAAGAAAAGTCAGATCGTACAGTGGATGTACTCTTCCTGGTCGTCTTCAGTGCCGGCGATCCAATTTAATTGCTATAACAATCCGCTCAACATTTTATAACCTTCCTATTTTACCAAGTGCAAGTAAACAACGATAATATAGTAAATTTATCATTAAAATTACATAGAGTCACTCATATATGTAAGGGCAATATACAAATATAACGCTATATATTTGAGTAAGTGTCAATATAACACTCAGATAATTGAAACAACAAAAACAACTATAACTAGTTGATGAAAGTGTCAATATAACCATTTGGTGCAATCCGGCCCCCTAAAATGACAAAAATGTCATTTGGCCCAAATGCTAAATTTGAGTGGACAATTATACCCTTATGCTCCGCCGATGCTCCACCGTTGCTCTGTCGTGCTCCAACGCTACTCCGTCGCGCACCACCGTACGCCACATATCGTCCATCTCCTCCGTCAAAACCTAAATTCTATCACCATCGCTCGCCTCCATCAAAATGCAAACTGCCAAATGCCTGCACCACCCGCCTCCGTCAAAATGCAAGAACCAAATGCCAGCGCCATCACCCCCTCTGTCAAAGCCCAAATGCCAGAGTCACCATCAACCCCCCAACGTTCCATCAAATCCGTAAAACCCCTATCCCAGCCCACCACCATCCCGTCAACCCTAAATTGCCAAGCCCTTCCCGTCAAAACCCCCCATCCTAGCCCATCGAATTGGCACAAGCAACCGCCGACGCAAGGAACCAGCAACCCACCTCCGCCAAAACCCAAATCGCTGTTCAATTTGACATTGAGGCCTCTGAATCGACGCCGTAAATGATGTGCTATTCGATTGATTCAATGCCAGAGATGGTGTGCTCTTCTTCTTCTCCGACTGTAGACCGTAATCCGGTGTCGGCGAGGTGGTGATGAGGAGGGATTTTGACGGGAATGGCAGGGTGGTTGAAATGAAGAAGAAGTGCTTAGGGTTTAGGGTTACATTAGTAAAAAATCTATCGTTCTTTTTTCTAGAGGAATAAAAATAAATTTTCATCAAATACTAGCATAAATTTGTCGGAACGCTTACATTTATGATCCAGGGTTATCTTAGCATTTTATTTATTAAAATGTTATATTACCATTTATGTGAATTACGTAGAGTTATGACACTTTTTTCCATATATATTTATGGATGAATTAGGAACAAAGTTACATACTTTAGTAAATTAGGGATTAAACGTACGGCCGGCTAGGTTTGGGTGGTTAATTGGCCGTTGTTGTTCAGCAGAGCAGCCATGAAGTTGAACGTAGACGCATTGAGATACCTTTCCAAGGATGATTTCAGGGTTCTTGCCGCCGTCGAGAAGGGAATGTGCAATTACGAGATTGTTCCCGCTCAGCTCATCGACCGATACGCTCATCTCAAGTATTCCCTCTTCTGTAATATTGTTAAATTTTGGTCACATATTTAAACAGTTAATATTGTCAAATTTTGACTTCCGCTCGAATGGATATATAAACAATCACAGTAAAAAGATTGTGAAGCTTAGTCGGAGAGAGTACTTCTTCTTCTTTCGATTGTTTACTGGTATTACTTTTGATTCCACATTTGAATTGCTCATGCGATAGATTGCAGGTTAGGAGGCACTCACAAGTCACAAGGTCTTGAAGAACCTCCTCAAGCACAAGCTCTTGCACCATGATTCCTCCAAATGTCTGTTTTTCTTATAGTTTTATCCTCTCTGTAATTGATGATAGTAGTTTGGCTAAAATTTCTGAGAACGCAATTGCAGATGATGGATATCGCCTCACTTACATGGGTTACGATTTTCTTGCCCTCAAGGAGATGGTTGATCGTGGAGTTTTTGTTGCCGTGGGTCGTAAAATCGGAACTGGCAAAGAGTCTGGTATGCTCACTTAACCTCCACTGCACATTGATTTTCATGTCTAATTATAGATATTTTCATACTTTGTAGATATTTTTGAGGTTGTCACAGAGGATGACACTGTTCTTGCCATGAAGCTTCATAGGCTCGGTAGAGTATCTTTTAGGGCTGTTAAGGCTAAGCGAGATTATCTCAAGCATCGCACTAGTAACAATTGGCTTTATTTGTCCCGTCGTGCTGCTCACATAGAATACGAAAATATGAAGGTTCTCGTCCCTTTTTATGCTTGTTACTTGCTTCTCGTTTCTGCTCCTTGTTATCACCCTCACTCTGTCTTCTAATGAACAGGCTCTCGAAGATCATGACTTTCCTGTTCCTCATGCCGTATATCGCGATAGACATTGCGTTGTCATGTCACTTGTGGATGGATACCAACTGTAAGTGCCTATCCACATTCATCATGTTTACCCTAATTCAAGTACATTTCTGCCTAATATCATTTTCTTTAAACTCTCACTCACCTGTGCTTCATGGATATATAGTGAACAGGTTAAGGAATTGCAGAACCCAGAAGTGGTTTTTGAAACAATCACTGGCCTTGCTGTTCGTCTTGCTGAGCACGGGCTCATTCACTGTGATTTCAACGAGTTCAATATAATAGTACCTTTCTTTATCAATCTTGCTAGATTATGAGCCAGAAATAAAAATGAAAATATCAAATTCTTTTATGTTCTGAATTGCAATCTGTCTTTACCATAATAAATATACTATTTCTTGTCAACATTACTCCAGTGTTATGCATAAATGATGCAATGCCCATGGCTTTCCTTTCTGCCTTAACATAATCTTTATCTTCCCTGATAATCTGTGTGGTTGAATGTAGATTGGTGATGATGAAAAGATAACGATGATTGACTTCCCACAAATGGTATCAGTTTCTCACCCCAATGCCCAAATGTATGTCCGATTTGCCTCTGATATTACTTTACTGTTTTTTGAATCTCTTTGTTTTGTTAATAGCTTATGAGGTATCCATGGCATTTTTTAATTTAATTGCTTGGATTATTCTTGATTTTTTAGGTACTTTGATCGTGACATTGATTGTATATATAAGTTCTTCAGCAAGAGGTTAGTTACTGTGTTTTGCGGCAACGGCACTTTAATTAGTTAATGTCTAAGTTGGTAAACTTGAGTAAGCTAGATATATTTTAGTTGGAGCTGAACTATCAACATACCAACATAAAGTTCAGTAGCTATTGGGATCATACTGCTATTTTTATGTTAGTGGAGCTGAACTACCATTTGATTATGCGTAAATAATTTCTGGACAGATACTTGAGCTTTTTCTTTAGCATTTTTTTTCTATTGAAATATCATTTATTTACGTTTCTTCGAAATAATTTTAGGTTCAACATGTCCTTGGAGGAAAATTCTGTTGAGCAGGATGATTCAGATGTAGAAGATTCAGATGGTGTTGTTAAACCTAGGTTTGGTGATATTAAAAAGGATAGTGGTTTCCTGGATAGGGAAGTTTCTGCAAGTGGATTCACTAGAAAGGATCAAGCAGACATCAAGCAGGTATGGGTACCTTCTCATTGAATTTTACTTGAATATTGGAAGGGTATCAAGTTTTACACAAGCCCCTAACTTTTTCTTATGATGAGATTGTCGGTTAAATACCAATTTAAGGTTTGTGAAATTTTCAAATGTTTGACACTTGGAGGGAAATGTGGCTTTCAAGCTTCTAAAAAAAGGTATCGCTAATAATGTTTGAGCCAAACAATGGTGTTAACAAAGTGGATCGGAGTGGTTTTATACAGTTCCCAATTTAGAGCTAACCCATGAAAGTGGAGGTATAATGCTGCTCCATGGTCTTAATTGTGTCCAGTGATAGATAAAAAAGATAAATCATCGCCATTTATGTTGCCCCGGGATGAGTTTTGTGGTTTTTTGGTCTATATCAGAGTTTGTTTGTTTTTTGCTTTCCAGTATAAATATACATGCGGTTATGACTAGTTCTTCACGCTTGCATGTGGTGCTTACTCATGCAGTTCATGGAAGGAGATGAAGAGGAAGGTTCTGATACGAAGGAATTTGATTCTATGTGCCTGAGTAAGGTATACATCCAGCTGGCTTATTAGTGATATATCTAAACTTTCCAAGTTCTTTCTAGTCTTTTATTTTTATTTTTTGTTTGGCATTTTCTTAAAGGATCTAAACTTGCATTAATAAAATGTCACAATGAGTGAGTCGCCGTACTTGAATATTTTTAATTTTTGGTCAACTTGACACTGTTGGAATCTCTTACATTTTAGCTGTAACCAAGCTAAAAAACTGCGTGTGGTGTGCTCAAGTTACATACATACTGCTAATTTTGCATGAGTATTGTGCTTCTTAACCGTATTAAGAAGTCAGTTTGAATTTATTAAGATCTTGTGTCGGATGGTTGAAGTCAATGTATCGTTGCAGGAGGATGATGATGAACACATGAAACCTAGAAGCACCGGGGAGATGGAGAATGAGTTAGATGGTGAAGGTGAAGCTAGAGACGTTCCAGATGAAGACGAGGAAGACCCTGAATTGATGAA
>JAULKK010000003.1:2243880-2262268 GCA_032355705.1 Rubia peregrina
ATAATCACCTGGTTGAACCTGCAACCCATAGGTATCTCTTTCATTTTCGACTATTATGTTGTGCGGTATGATACAAGCTATCATAATATCACCCAGCGTTTCTACATTCCAGTATCGAGCCAGGTTGCGAATCACGGAGAACCGGGCTTGTAATATTCTGAAGGCACGTTTGACGTTCCGATAGCTCTCTTGACGCCTAGTGAAAAGTTGTTTCTTCCGGTCATTTGGAGCCGTATATGCGGGCATGAAGGTTTCCCACTTCGGATAGATTCCATCGGTAAAATAGTACCCTTGATCATAGTTGCGACCATTCACCTCGTATGGAAAACGTGGAGCTATTCCTTCACATAAGTCGTCAAACAACGGTGACTTGTCCAGGACGTTAAGGTCATTGTTTGATCCTGCCATGCCAAAAAATGCATGCCAGATCCATGTATCATATGAGGCCATCGCTTCCAATATAATTGAGGCACGAGACAGTTCTTCCATTCCCAATGCATGCAATCAATACTTCCAAACATACATGGAAATCCACATCCACGAGCCACATGCATTAGGTGTGCAATATCCTCCTGATTTGGTGGTCGGGGTATGTTGGACAGTAGATGGCAATAATTGCTTTCACAAAATGAGTCACCATTTCTCTGACCATTGAGTTGCCCATCTTTAAGCATTCATCCAGCTGGTCGAATGTACAACCATATACCAAATTACGCAGGGCCACCGTGCACTTGTGGAGCGGAGAAAATCTTTCATAACCACAAGCATCAAGCCTTTGTACAAAATATGGATCATGGTTGGTGACATCATCAAGTATATGTTGGAAGACACTTTGCCGCATACGGAACCTAGTACGAAAATGTTGATCGTCGTACATTATTTCAGGTGGTGGAGCAAAATATTGCCTCTGGATTACTTCATGTGCTCGGGCACGGTCTCTCTTAATATGGTTTATGATTTTCTTCGGTGAGGTTGGATCTATTTCAGCACGCTCATCCTCAATGGCTGCATACCATTGTCTAGCGGTTTCGGGCAAACTCAAAAAAAAGTTTATCGTCTCCGGATCGATTTTGGGTAAGAAACCGGGAATGTCATACGTTGGAAGGTTTGATGATTCTCCAAATTGATGAGCGTTATCGTTGTCTGGAGAATTCGAGGAAGACATGTTTGAGGGGATGTAGGATAGTAAACGGGTTTGGTGGTGAAGTGGAAGGTTTAGGGTGACACTTTAAATAGAGAAAGTAAATGAGGAGGAAAATGAATGCATCCAACAAGGAGGGATGGGAAGGGTCTATGACACCCCATTATTCAAGGCTAGTGGAGGAGTGTAGGAGGAAAATGAATGCATCCAACAAGGACGGATGGGAAGGGTCTATGACACCCCATTATTTATGCATAGCGGAGTAAACATCCGATAACGACAACAAGTAAAACAATTAAAATTGACCAAAGATTAAAACATTACGTAGACATCCGAAAAATAATTTGCTACAACAATTTAAAACATTATGTAGACAACCAGAAACTAAATAAAATGATAGGTAATGACGGAAGTATGATCTAGTCTGACCAATTATTACAAACAGGCGGTTGCCATCAAATTTGACCATAGATTATTCCCGTTAATTTATCACGCAATGCTACCTGCTCTGGGGTTAAATCTGTCTGTTCCGTCAAACTCTGAAGGAGTTTAAGTCTGGCTAGATTTTGCTCACGCTCATATTGGATTTTGACGAATTCCCGCTGCGCTATGTTGTACTCCCTTTTCTCTCGTTCATTCTCCACCACCAAAATTGCAGCTTTAGTAGCATCTTCGAATTTAGTCTCAAACTGCATTGTTTTTTATTCCGTTGATTGACCTTCATCAGATGTTCTTCGCGTTGCCTTTCCTTTTCCCCTCGCCTTGCATTTAGCCGCTTTGACACCAATGGGCCGGGATGGGTACTGCATCGTGCTTCCATCATCGCTACTACGGACCGCTGATGGCGCCCGTGGTGTGTATTCCTCTCCACCAGTTTCGGTAGAAACATATTGGGCCAAAAACTTAGGGCAATTCTTGCAACTCTCGTAGCAATGAAAAAATTGGAATTGTTGCCCTCCGTTCTCATCGGCAAACAAGTTCATGGCCCATGACTTTATATCTCCTGGACTACAGCCACTCCCGCTCCTACTGTGGTGCCGCACAGCTTTGCTTTCACATCCGACATATTTTCCGACATCGTGAGATAGTTTTTGCCACCGAGCCTTGCACGCCTTCATTGACCGGTTGCTTTTTGCGTATTCATTCACATCCGTCATAATTTTAGTCCAGAACACTCCGGCATTCTGACCCGTACCCATTATACAGTCGGTGGAATGATCGAACCAAGCGCCGCAGAGGACGTTATCATCAGCTACACTCCATTTCTCCCGGCTCGCTTTCTTCTTCGCATCCTTACTCCCGGACCCTCCCCCAATTTCTTCGCTTTCCTCACAAACCTCGTTTCCTAAATGCATAACAATTTCAATGCTTTAGTAAACTAAATTTGAAATACAAAGTGAAGAAAAATGCATACTAATATTACACATAAGCACTTGGTAACATACTACAAATTCAACGAGCGGATTAAACATATTCATGAGTAACCACATTAACAAAATACATGATGAATGAATTAGGTTTGCTACATTCTTGCAAAAAACAAATTCACAAATACTAATTTAACATATATATATATATGTATACTATTTTAACATATATATATATGTATGTATATATATATATATTATAGTATACATTTTTTCCCACAAAACCTATTTAAATACTTGTGTCCATCTAAAGAATATAGCGAATATACTATTTTTCATATACATATTTACATACTTTTACTTAAAATGGAGCAAGTTTATTCATATTGAAAATAAAACATAATAAACTGGAGCTTACCATCCGAAACTTCGTGAATTTCGAATTGCCCCCCACGTCCGCAACCAAAATTTTGCCCGTGTGATCCCCGACCTCCTTCTCGTGAAAACGCTCCCGGGACGTTCATACTCTCCCGATGTTGCGATTGAAAGTTTTGACTACAAAAATTGGGAGGCGAATTTTGGGAAAGAGCATATGGATACTGAGTATGGTTTGAGTACGGAGGGTTCGTGTACGCATTTTGGGAAGAATGGTATTGGTTTTGGAAATTCATGTATGAATTTTGGGAATTCATATGGAAATTGGGAGGAGGGTTTGGAGAATTTGGGTAATATTCCGAATTTGAAAGTAATTGACGGACATTGGGATTTTGTGAAGAATTTCCGGAAGTATCAAAATTAGGATTTACCTTTTCTTTCCCATTTGACGTTCTTCGGGAATCCATCACAAAATGCAAAATTGAAATGGATTGTAGGAGCACAATTTATGAGATGATAATTGGAAATGAAAGAGGTGTGGTTAAATTGGGGGAAATGAGGTGTATTTATAGAAAGAAAATTCTGCAATTTCAATTTTAAAATTTTAAAAAATTTGATTTTTTAAAAATAGTCTTTGGGACACGTGTCACCATATAAATAGGACATGTGTCCCATTATGGGAAGGAGCCGTTGCTGATTCAAATTTTTCAAAAAAAGGCCAACAGGCGTTGGGCCACGTGGCCCATCCAAATGGTGCCACGTGGCACGACAAAATTTTTTTAAAAAAAATTCATAGTTAGTGGGATGCGTGGGGCGCATGCGTGCCGACACGCATCCCACGCCCAGGTCAAGAATATCAGGCGGCCAGCTTGATGGACGCGCCCATGTGCGCGTCAGCTTTGGTCTAACGAAACCGGTTTCTTAACCGGTTCCTTGCTAAGAAACTAGGGATCGATTTTTTAACTAAAAACCGGTCTAGAAACCATCATTGTGGGTGTTTTCGGTTCTAGAGTGGTTTTTTAAAATTAAGAAACCACCACTGCACATGCTCTTAAACCCATGTTTTGGTTGAAAATGGTTGTCCAGGATTCTTGCAGTATCTTTTTCACTTTCTCCTACAAACATGTTTGACTGTAAATATGTGTATCTAAGAATAATAGTACTGTATAAAAAATTGATATTTAGAAACTACATGTTACTACAAATCCAATAATATCTCATACGATAATATTTATGTTTGTGTACCTATTCAGATATATGGTCAAAGTTCAACAACTTTGACTGCCAAATAGTAAGTGTGCAGATTCGGTTGGGACGGAGGGAGTAATATAATTTTGTAAAATGTAAAAATGTTAATCTAATCCTATGTTTCAGTCAAAAGTGTTAATCTAACTCTGACAACCAAATTTTTATCAGAATTCTTTTAAATGACCATTATACCCCTTGGAAAAAAAATAAAGATTCAAAAATGGAAAAAGATGATATTACCCCCCCCCCACTGGTCGGGTTAGATCAGTACTTTTATTAATGAGACAATGTTAGATCAGCGCTTTTGTAAAAAAAAATACAAAGTTAAATCAGTATTTATGTAGAAAAGATAGGGTCAAATCAGCACTATAAAAAACCATTTTTTGAGAAAAATCATCTCCATATATATATGCCTTCATTATAATCTCAGAATCTAATGTATCATAAATATATTTATAATTTTTATGTTAATTTCTAATTGATTTTCAATACTCCTTCTATCTCAAATAAGCTGGCACATATCTTTTTTGAGAAAGTCTATGGACATGCCAAGGACTATTTTACAAGTTGGGGTTCTTTTTATAATTAATGAATAATTAACTTTTTAATTGTATTAGCCCTTGTTCCTCTTTCTTTTTTGCAGATCATTTTCTTCTCTCTGCGACACGACAGTGGGTCTCTTCTTTCTCCAACAATTTCCCTCTTCTCTCCGGCGAATTCTCATCCTCTTCTCCGTTTCTCCGTCGCTGGACATTTCTCTGCCTCTTTTTCATGATTCTCCGTCCTCTCGTTTCTCTGATTCTTCTCTGGCATATCTGTTTTGTTTCTTTAATGATTGATCATCAATCGTTCGCAGGATGAGATATGTCATATATCTAGGGTTTAGTTTTGATGGTATTATTACACATTTTTTATTCGATTTGTCGGATTTAGTATGTTATTTGTTTTGTTGAGCGTTAGATAGAAATCATTTAAAGTGTTTTGAGTTTCTACATGCATTTTCTGAGATCTGATTTTGAACTGTCCTTTTGTTGTTACAACAAACTTGTTCATTATTCGTCTTGAATTATGAGATGCATTCATTTACTTATATGTTGCAAGTGTTATTATCCAACATATACCTATTACTTGTACTATGAATTACCTTTTTCCATTTGTTGTTGGTTGTTTGTTTTGAATTACGAGGTGCACTTGTTTACTTATATGTTGCATCTGTTAGTATTCAGTGTGTACTTGTTAGTTGTATTGTGTATGCCTTTTTATTTCCATTTGTTGTTGATTGTCCGTTTTAAATTAGGAACAACACATCTTTACTTATATGTTGCATCTGTTAGTATCCAGTATGTACTTTTTAGTTGTGTTGTGTATGATTTGCTTTATATAAATTTGTTGTTGGTTGTTCGTTTTGAATTAGGAAATGCATTTGTTTACATATATATTGCATATGTTAGCATCCATTATGTACTTTTAGTTTTATTGTGTTTGACTTGTTTCCATTGTTGATTATTGTTTGTTTTGAATTAATCATTGTACCTGTTTGCTTATATGCTACCACTATTAATATCCAACGTCTGTGACTTTTTGCAGGAGTTGGATCTAAACATGAAGTGGTTATAACTTTTAAGAAATTAGACAATATTGAACATTGGACTTTACAAGACGTTCTGAAATGAGGAGGATTCAGATGAAGATGACATTGAACTTGAAGATTTGAAGATGATCCATTTTTGAAGATTAATAACTGATTCATTGTACTGGAGACTATTAGTTAATTTAGATAGGAATAATGTTGTAATTGTAAGTTCCCTAATGGAAATTTCTGTTACGAGCACTTTATCTTCCATTTTGTTTAGATGTTTAGAGCCTCCCTTGTGTTTGAAATTAACCAAATTTGCATATTTTTATATACAACGTATGCAATGTTTTACATGTATTACTTTCACGTTGGCAAGACTTTCCGTGACCTCTCTTTGATATAAATCATGGAAATCGGCTCATGTTTTTAAAATAAAATATATGTTTTAATGTAATTATTATATATTATAAGGTACTCCCTCCGTCCCACCAGTAATGACATATTTACTTTTTCAAAGTCAGATTTGATAAACTTTGACCATAAATATAAATATAAATATATATATATATATAAAATATCATGTGAGATATTGTTGAATTCATCTTAACTTACATTTTCTAATGTCAATTTTTCATGGAAAATTGGCATATGTAGCTAGGGATATTAACGGTCAAACATGATCACTGAAAATCGTGAAAAAGTAAATAGGACATTACTGATGGGACGGAGGGAGTATTAAATGTAATACATGTGAAAATTTGAAAAACTATGAAAAATATGTGACCTCTGTTATGTATATTTTAAGAAATACTAGTTATAGGCTACATATGCATGCAGTGGCGTAGCCAGGATTATCAGAGTGAGGGGGCGATTGATACCTAAAATTTTTTCCCCATTTAATTGTATGGATTTATTTGTAACATTTACAAATTTTGTGGGTGTTTTATGTGATTTTCTGGGGAAAAAAAGTAGTAGAACAAACGTCAGTATTCCTCTGCATGCATGTTTTTAACAAAACTTAAGCCTCTGTATGCATGCTTTAACAAAACATAAACAATTCATAAGGTAAGTTATAAATGACCTCATGACAAAGTTTTGCTATTCATAAAAAGAATGGACAAATTTTAATGAGATACATAGTTTTATTTGAACAATACATGTTGTAAAGTAATTATTGCAGAGTTAATATGATAATTTTAAATTGTCAAATTTTAGTCTCCTCCGTTCTGTGTAAAATATAACATATTCTAGTTGTAGGATAACATGGGCATGTTTAAACAAAACACAAACTATTCATAACTTAACTTACACATTACCTCCTAGGAAAGTTTTATAATTCATTTTTTGAGCTTTTAAAACAAAGGCATGTTTTAATACAAACGATACTATTGTAAGGTAACATGTGCACAGTATATACGAAAATTTTCAGCAGCATATAATTGGTTTTTTTGAATATTTTCCACATGTTTTTAACATGTTCACAGCAGCAGAATACATTCAGAAGTTTCAACAACAATAATTTACATCGAAGGAAACTAAACAACATAAACTCAATCGGATGTGAAAAATTCATATCTTGGACACTATTAGGCTTCTCTTGAAACTGAATTTCATTTATTTAAAATTGAAATTTGTTGATGTATCACTTGTTGCAGGGCGAAGAGTTGATCGCCAATTTCACCGGACACTAACCGGCCATTTGAAGAGTTCATTGGGGGGAAAATGAATCAATTGGAGAAGGATTTGATTGGCTACAATGTTTGTAGATCGAAGAAGAAGGAATGTTTGAGGAATTTATCGATCGAAGAAGGAGAAATGTTTGAGGAATTTATCGATCGAAGGAGGAATGTTTGAGGAATTTATCGATCGAAGGAGGAGGAATGTTTGCAGATCGATTGAAGAAGAAGAAGGAAGAAGAAAGAAGAATGTTCGTTGGTTGGTTCCCAAAAGGAAGGAGAAGGAAAGAAATGCAGTTGAGAAGAGAAGGGTTTGTCATAACCCGACCCGCAGATTTTTATATTTTTTTATTAATTGCGGATAAGTCATTGGCCTGTCCATGACCTTATGGACAGGTCGCCTATCAGGAGTCACACTCATCTTTTTTTAATTTGTGTAAAAATCTCTGAAAATATAATAATTTAAAAATATATGTTATGATGAATCCAACAATATTTATCATGATAATAGGCTTTCATGTACAATAATATATCTTAATGGTCGAATTTGACTTGTTTTAACTTCCAAAAGTCAAAATACGCCAATTTATCTGGGATGGAAGGAGTATATAAATTCTATCTCCATAATGAAAAGTTGATTGCGTCCCTAGTAGTATCCGAGTTACAATATGTGTCGATGTTTAATTACAAAGTTACGGAAATTCATAAGGACATTATCTAACCAAATTTCCGAATTTCCTTTAGAAAGTATTTACCAAAGTTTCTTACGTAATGAAGCCATACATAGTATAAATATATTTATGATACATTAGATTCTAAAATTGTAATGAACACATATTTATAAGGAGTGAGCTCTCCTCAAAAAGACATTTATTTTAATTATAGTGTTGATCTGACCCTACCTTTTTTTTTACATAAGTGCTGATTTAACCATGTATTTATTACTGAAGTGCTGTCTAACCCTATCTTAATGGTAAAAGTATTGATCTAATCCAGCCATCATTGGCAGGTGGCAGTGGAGCCTAGGGGTATAATGGTCATTAATTTTTAGTTTTAAACCTAGAGGTATTTTTGTCCTTTTAAATTAGGTCAATGTTTAAATTCCTTTAGTAAACGCTGGAATAGTGCAATTTAGGTATATCTACACCATTGTTCAAAATCTTAGGGTTAGTTTCGCACCTTCAGATTTATAGGGTAATATTTGCACTTCAAAATTTAATAGGGTTATTTATGCACTTTACGCAAGGAATAATTATTTGGCAATGAGGTTTTTAGTTTAAAAAAATGATAATTGAGTTTTAAACTCATTAAGTCTAATTGAGTCAGTGCCAATTTGACTTAGATTAGGATTTCATGGAGTTCGGTTTATTCTTCATAAATTAGTGGGCTTAAATGCTTTGATAACCACAAAATCTTTGATAAGTGCAAATATAGCTGTCAATTTTAAAAACAATGCTAATATAACCCTTGACCGACATTGATTAAAAAACTATCAACTCCGATGTCGAAGACTGTCGTTGACTCAGTATATTCCTGTGTTGACTAATAATGAAATGAATGAAATACCCGTTGGTATATACCTACTCATTTAAGCGAAGTCTGGCCTTAGGATAACCGTCTCGCATGGACAAATTGGTTTGCTAAGCATGCTAAGCACCTCGCTCGGAACAACAAGAGAACCACTCACCACAAACACCCTCCATGAACAATACTAACAATACTATACTAGTGATGCTAATAATACAAAATACAATACAATATAAAGGCTCGATCGTGAGACCGATAACAACCTTTTTCCTTCATCAATTTCGAGCCCGTACAAAGACTAAGGATTACAACACAATTTCCTTTCTAGCCTACAAAACTTCCCTAAAAAGTATGACATCACGTCAAATAACAAACTTATTACATATGTAAAACAATAAACTAAGTCCCTAACTGTAAGTTAGCTTGCCTACTAAGGTAGTACAATAAGCTGTTGTTGGAGAACAACGTTTCACTTCTCCTACTGTACCACCTCCGTTTGTCGAAGTTCCCCCAGTGATGGGGCACAATCCTCCTAGTAAGTAAGTATACCAGCAAGTCTATAGCTGGAATACTTTTTCCATCTTATCCACAAATGAATAAACCTTGTGAATCCAGTCCAGACCTGTTTCAAGAGTCTGTCAACGGTGTATTCCACCAGTCCCCTAGAACACTTTAATAAACAGAACCTTTTACCTTGGTTCTACAACACTTTTTACCATGGTTTTTAGTCCCAATAAAATCGAGGTAAATACTGGCATAGTAAAAAATCCACTTTTTACCCCAATTTTCGACAGACGTCTGTAGGTATTTTGGTCGACAATGTTGATAACTATAGGAAATCAGACAATCTAATAACATGGTTGCGACTTCATTCTGGCTGACATCGGTCGTAATGTGATCGATATTGCAAGTGACTTTTACCGATGTCGCACACTGTTGGGCTGTCATGTCGTGTGCATGCTGACGTGGAACTATGACCAAAACGATGTCGTTTGAATTACCAATCTTACACACAAATAATCGACACTAGCTACTAGAGTTTATCTATTATACCATCGATATAGGTCATTATTGTGGCCGACGCTGATATGTCCAATGTCGGTTATGTGTTGTCCCGGTATCAGCTTGTGTGACGTCACTTGTTAATTGGAGAGACATCGGTTCTCGTAAAATATTATCACATTTATATTCGATTATACAAATAATCGTTCATCTATAGTCGTTACATGTTACTTAATATTTGATGACTCGTGTAATGGTTAAACGTAATACAATAATCAACTGTTGTTCAACTAATGCGAAATGGAAACACATGATAGCACCCACACTACAATCACATATATTACAAAAAATATGATACAAACTATTAAAATACATAACTTTCATATAAAATAAAAAATATTATTGGTATTCAACCTCCAGTGCCTACTTTGTACGTCATTAACACTGGCATGACGACAAGTAAAATGACAAGTTCATTCATCTACATGTTGAAAGTCCATTGGTAACTTTCTTGGTCCTAGTACAACCAATCCACAACAAACAAATTTTATGTTAGAAATTGGCAGTCCCCAAATTAAATACACACTAAATAGTCATATGTAGATGACAGTAATCTGAACAGAAAACCCATAACTCATCTGCATTGGTGCGACTTCGGTTGTTCTGGATTTTGCTATCGCAAAGGCCGATGTTATATGACCGACGCCAAACATTCATAGTTTTTCATGAAAAATGGCATTTTTGCTTAGAATGAACCCTAATATGTGACCAATACTTCTCATTATTTGTACATTAGATTATTTCCACAAAATCGACACTAGCTAGTAGATAACATATAGCACAAACATGAAAATATGAAACATTTCTTTGACATGTACGATGTTAGTCATTTTTTTATCATATCGCCAGGCCTGACAGAACAAGACCGACGTCGCACCTTCAATGTGTGTTCTTTACGAAAATGAAATTATTGTCCCTAATCAGCCATAATCTAAGCCTTATTTCTCAGTACTTACAACTATGGAATTATTTTGACAACACAATCACTATACACTAGATAACATGTAACACAATAATTATACTTCAAGAAAATATTCAATATTTGTTTCATAAAAAAATTAACAATAACAAATTCACTAATAAAATTGCTAAATAAACATGTATGGATGAGAACAACTTCAATTTGTACTCGGAGATGCACCATCCTATAGTACTTGTGGATGTTTGAAATGAGCAATTTGACTTAGCACTTGATTTTTTGTAATGGTGTGAATGAAAAGAATTTTGGGAGAGTGTTTTGGTGGGAGAGTTTTGGGGTTGTGAAATGGATATTATTTCTGAATGATAATGAGATTAAATAGGGTTGGGGGGAATATAGCTTATTTTAGGAGCTCAAATTTTCACTTCCCGCTAAAATTTGTAGGGTTAGCAAAGTCGGTAGCAGGTTGGTATGGGTTTCGTTTCAAACGACAACCATGTGATGTCGCATATATGGGTCATACCATAATTTCTGAAAAATGTCTGCAAATACTCCCTGTGAAGATTTCGAGCCCTTCTATTGACCTGTTGATGCCCAGATTGGAACAACGTGGTCGTGACAGTGTGAAATACATAAGTGTATCTCCAATTTTGCATTTTGACGCCTCCCATTTTCTCAGAGGGACTTAAGTTTCTTTAAAAAATGTTCACCGATTTCGCCAAAATCGATTCCGATCGAACCAGAAGGGACTATTGCCAAATTATAATCCCTGAGAGTGAAAAGGAAGCTAGATTGGTCTCACAAAGACTTCCACAAGTGCTTCCGATTAACCTTTGTTACTTATAAGTAATCATCTACGATTTACTCTAGACCATGTACTAGCACTTTTCCAAAAATGATGGAAGTAATTTTATTCTCTTTTTATTTCATTAAAAACCAAGAATATGTAATTCCGTGTGATTCTATGATGGAAATTATCATTATTATAACGCCCATCGTAAGGGCATTAATGAAATACCAATAAAAATGATCATACACTACCTCCATGTGTGTCCCTATTGGACAGTACGCATAATCTCCGCAATAAATATTTGTCCTCATGTTTGGATGCAAAGTTTTGAAGTGCAAGGTACATTCAAGGAAGTTTGGGCCATGGCATAATTTTTGAAAAGTTTCGGCAAATATCCCTGATGAAGATTTTGGGCCCTTCTATTGATCCGTTGATGCCCAAATCGGAACAACACGACGTGATAGTGTGAATTAATAGTTGTATCTCCAATTTTACGCTCCTCAATCACAATTTTATGTGCAATCTGCTTACAAGTGGAATTTATCGTAATAAATTTATATTTTTGTGTTTATAGGTTGGGGGATCTGCTATAGAGATTCCTATGCCTTGTATTTGTATTTCAGGCTTTGTGTAGTGTGTCTTTAGTGTATGGGATTCCGGTGGATTGGGGTGGCTATAGTTGTTCGGGTTATAAATGTTCTAGTGATGCACCTGTTGGGGACTTGAATACAGCTATAAGGGCTCGTATACTAGGGTGTTGGGTACTAATGGTAGTGCTATTGGGGGAGGTTTAGCGGCTCACGCATGTTTCCTAAGGCAGTAGGTAGGTGGCTCAAAGTGAGGCTCGGTTTTTGTGCATACTTCATCTACTTAATGAATATGTGGCTAGGTCGATCGGACTACAGGCTTATTATTTATCGTGGGTCTTGTTATGTCGAGTGTTTATGGCATGTGGGGGTTGGCGATGTGACCCTTTATGCGACGTGTTTGTGATGGAATCTAGAGGAGTAGTACAAGTGAGGGATATGGATGATACGTCTTAGGGTTTCCCTTGCTTCCTATGTGGTTAAGGATATCCAATCCTTTCTTAGCTAGTGTTTTTGTAACTAATCCTCAATGGGTAAGTGTTTCCCAATGGTGTGTATGTATTTCCTAATTTTTCTTTAAAGCTATGTGTGTGTCTATTCCAAAGACTTTAGGTGTTGTGTTGGTTATACTATGCTAAGGGTTTTTATCCCTGGGTTTTGTTTGAGATGTTACTAGTTGTAATCGTTGATGTTTTAGGTTGGGGGTTTATTTGGTTTGGTGGTATTATGCTTTTGTCATGGGTATGGTTTATAGGGTTGGGGTGGGGAGTGGTATGGTTATCTTCTTGTGTCGCGGGGATGGTGTTTATCAGGGCGCATGCGAAGCCGTAGCAACCTTGATGGTTTTGGGTGTGAATAGTTTTTATACATAAAAAGGGGGTGAGTTTCTGCTTGTATCGCGTGGCAGGTAATTTTCTAGGCATATGCAAAACCACAGTATCCTCATCGTCTTCGTGTGGTTGGTGTTGGTTTCAAAAAAATTGGGGCAAGGTTCTGCATGTGTCACGTGGATGTTGATTTTACAGACGTATGCCAAATTGCAGTATTCTCGCTGAGTCTATACGTGTAATGTTGGGGACATATGTGATTTTCCAGACGTATGCGAAGCTGCAACATTCACACAGTCCCTGTATTTCATTTGATTGTTGTAGGATAGACAGAGAGCTGGGTGAGTTTCTGCTTGTGTCGTGTGGCTTGTATTTTCTAGGCATATGCAAAACCAAAGTATCATCACTGTCTTTGTGTGGTTGGTATCGGTATGACAAAGGTCGGGGTGAGGTTCTGCTTGTGTCACGTGGATGTAATTTTTTACAGACGTATACGAAATATCAGTATCCTTGCTGAGTCTATGTGTGTGGTGTTGGACAAATAGGGAATGAGATGAATTCCTGCTTGTGTCGCGAGACTGGTGATTTTCCAGATGTATGCAAAGCCGCAACATCCATGCCTTCCTTGTATGGGTTTCATTTGATTGTTGTAGGATAGACAGAGTGAGAGGTGAGTTTCTGCTTGTGTCGCGAGATTGGTGGGCATGTGCAAAACTGCAGTATCATCGTCGGATCTGTCTTTAGGGTTGGTGTGGTATGTGTCGAGCGAATCCACGAGTGATTTGCCCACTTATATCACATCCAACAAGGTTGGGGAGGAAAAATGTGCCTACATTGTGTTTGCGGGATGACTAATTTTTGTGAGGTGGTGGCTGTGTGGGCTATATATAATTTGGATCAAAATTGATCGAATTTCGCTTTAAGAACATGAAGATTTGTGAGGTGAGGGTTTTGATGCGTAAATTGGGAGATTTGTTGTTTTTGTGTGTTATTGCAGAATGGTCCTTGTATTTTTTCAAATCTTTTAGAATAGGTGTCAAAAATAAAATATTGGGTAAATACAAAAATAACCCTATTTTTTTTAAAAAAAGTCAATATTACGCTGTATAATCTGAAAGTGCGATTATAACCCTAACTTTTGCATCAAATGTGCCGACATAACCCTATGACGTTATTCTGGCGTTGACTAAAACTAAAAAGACAAAATACCCCTATTCTTAAAGGTAAAAATTTAATGACACAAATACCCCATAGGGTTCTTCTTCATCCCAAAATCACCGCCACCGCTGCTTTGCCACCACCACCACAGTTGCTCTGCTGGTGACGACAGTGGCAATCTAGAGTTCGCCGAAATCTTGCTTCACCACCTCCAGCACCATCCCCGCCCTCTGCCTCTGCACTATCAGTCTACTAAACAATTACAGTCAATCTGAAAAAATAAAGAACTATCAGTCTAAATGGAGAGCTTGACATCGAATCCCAGCTAACCTCGAATCCCAGTCAACTGTTACATAAAATTTAGACGAAATGACGAGGTTGACATTGTCGATATCGATGGCGGATTTCACAGCATGCTCGGTGGATGATGAAGACGTCGACGATACATCATTATTAGAGCTCCCTGGTGGATGATGCGGGGCTCATTCTCTTCCATGCCCGTGGAGCGGCGGCGGAGCAATGGTGGATGTGGTGGCAGAGTGGCGGTAGAATCTAGCTTCACCACCTCCACGCCTCACCACCTCTGACCTCCGTCCTCCGCCTCACCACCACCTCCACCCTCCGCCACTGAACCACCTCCACTCTCCTAGAACTGCCCAACCTAGTCTAGACCCGCCGCTACCCCGCTCAGATCCGCGTTACCTCAGTCGTGTCCACGCAACCGATGCCCTGCCCCGCCCAGACCCACCACCCGCCCGACCTTCCCTCAGTCGTGCTTACGCCGCAGCCTCCTCGAATCCCAGTCAGCTGACGCACACCACAAGGAGTGGTTGTAGTTTGATGTTGGTATGAGCGTGAATGTGGTGAAGGAAGACGGAGCAACGTCATTAAATCACGAATGTGATGGCGAAAACGATCGCGAATGTGGTGAGGGAAGGAGCAGCGGCTTCAAATAGAGAATTGTGGAAATATTAGGTTTTCTGATCGGACAAGGGCAATATAGTCTCTTTTTTTCTTTTTTATTTTTTTTAAATAAGGGATATAGTGGTCAATTCACAAAAATCTGGCTAATTTTAAATTTTTAAAGTTAGATTGACACTTTTAAACAAATAATAAGGTTATAATTGCACTTTTGAATTACATGGCCTTGTTTTGGTCACATGGGTACTTTTGACTCTAAAATATTTATGTTCTTAAAGAAAGTGGTTGCGGGAGACCAGGAGTGTTAGAAAGAATAGAAACATAAAGCGCGGATAGGTTTCGGCGGTTGAGCAGATCGGCGATGAAGTTGAACGTGGACGCATTGAGATACCTTTCCAAGGATGACTTCAGGGTTCTTACCGGCGTCGAGATGGGGATGCGTAATCACGAGATTGTCCCAGCTCATCCACCGAATCGCTGCTCTCAAGTAATTCTTCTTCTTCTGATTGTATTGTTTACTCATGTTAATTGGGATTGGATGCTTATGCGATGGATTGCAGGCACGGCGGAACTCATAAGGTCTTGAAGAACCTGCTCAAGCACAAGCTCTTGCACCATGATTCCTCCAAATGTCTGTTTTTTTTTTATCTTCATATTTTTAACACAAAGAAAGAGTATCTATTTTTAAAGAAGGTGAAGATACAATTCAGGATAGTACTGAAATCTGTATAGTAGTTGTTGGCAGTTTTTTTTATTACAATGTTCTGCTTTATACTACCTATGCAATCTGTTTTTAGCATTGATCTCTGGTGGCTGCAGCAATAAATTCTTGGTTTTAGTGATTCCTGGTCTGGTTCTTTCTTTTTCGTGCTGAATCTGCTGATCAATTTGTTTGTGAAGTGTGTTCTATTATTATTAGAATTACTACTGACTCTTAGTACAATGTAGTGAACAGGTTAAAGAATTGCAGAACCCGGAAGTGGTTTTTGAAACAATCACTGGCCTTGTTCGGCTTGCTGAGCATGGGCTTATTCACTGTGATTGTAACGAGTTCAATATGATGGTACGTTTCTTTATCAGTCTTATTAGATTATGAGCCAGAAAGAGAAAAGAAAGTATCAAATTGTTTTATGTTCTCGATTGCATTCTGTCTTAGAAATATGTCTTTTTCACATTACTCAAATGTTATGTATAAATGATGCAATGCCGGCTATCCTTTTTGGCTTAATTATACACCGTATCATCCCTGATAATCTGTCTGGTGAATGTAGATTGGTGATGATGAAAAGATAACAATGATTGACTTTCCACAAATGGTATCAGTTTCTCACCACAATGCCCAAATGCATGTCCGATTTGCCTCTGATATTGCCTTTTTTTGTTTTCTGAGTTTCTTTCTTTTGTTGATAGCTTATGATGTATCCACGTCCTTGTTTTATTTAATTGCTTTGATTATTTTCGATTTTTCAGGTGCTTTGATCGTGACATTGATTGCATATATAAGTTCTTCCGCAAGAGGTTGGTTACTGTGTTTGTAGCAACATCACTGTGATTAGTTGGTTTCTATTCTGGTAATCTTGAGTAAAACTCGGTAACTATTAGTTTGAGCTGCCCTCTCAGCATATCAACAAAAAGTTGAGTGTATCATGGTAATATACTGCTATATTAATGTTAGTGGAGCTGAACCACCATTTGATTGTGCGTAATAAATTTGTGGACAGATACTTGAGCTTTTCTGTTACCAGTTGTTTTCTATTGAAACATCATCTATGTGCGTTTCTTGTAAATAATTTTAGGCTCAACTTGTCTTTGGAGGAAGCTTCTGTTGAGCAGGATGATTCAGAGGGTGTTGTTAAGCCTAGGTTTGGTGATATTAAGAAAGATGGTGGTATCCTGGATAGGGAAGTTGCTGCAAGTGGATTCACTAGAAAGAATGAAGCAGAGCTCATGGAAGGAGATGAAGCGGAAGGTTGTGATATGGAAGAAAATGAAGAAGGTGGTGTTGGGGGAGATGAAGAAACGATTGAGGAATTTGATTATCTGTGCCTGAGTAAGGTGGAACCTGGTAGCAGTGTGAGTGAAGAAATGGAGGACGAGGAAGTAGACCCTGAACTGATGAAGCGTTTGGGGCGGCAGAGAAGGCGAGGGGGAAGGAAGATTGTGACATCTAGAAATTGCTACAAGGACAAGGGCGGCAAGTCTTCACACAATTCAAAGATTCAAAAGAAGATACACAACATGACCTTTTCCATGCATATCCTCTAAAGCTTTTGGGTGCCAACATGGTGAGGGCAGATCCGCTAACCTCACCCAAAGGTAGTTTCTTCGTAAATATTTTCCTTCCACCCCCCCTTAACAATTAAATCTCGATCTTCAACTTGAATTTTACAAATCCATTTCCAGCCACAGAAACCACGCAGCCCTTGTTCCGTGAAATGAAATTCGAGAACAAGCTGAAAGTTTACCATGAAATGAAATGAAATTAATCGTAATCCAAAGCTGGATATATCTTTCAAACAAGTCACTTGTATAGCTTATTTACTTTCAAGAACCATCTGGTAGAACCAAATGAAAATGTTATACAAGACAGTCACATTAAGTTGAAGAAACAACAGTAAATGTCGGAGAATTCATACATTTCTAATAGGGTTTGAGCCAACATCTCATGCACGTTGAAGAGATGATTCAAATATGCCTTTGTATGATTCTGGCACGTAAAGCACTTGCAGCTTTGGTGAAATATCTTTCCTGTCAAATTGAAACAAAATTCAGGATATTTCAGAATCTAACTGAATGAAAGATGTTAGGGTCTTCAGAGAGAGAATGGAGCTGGACAGAAAGGAGAATGGGATTTTAAAAAAGGACAGAGACATAACGATTGAGATTGTCAGATCATGAGAGGCGGTGAAGTGAATATGCAGCAAACCTTACAGATTTTGCAATAAATTTGATACACCCTAGAACATAAACAGACACGACTTTAAGCCCGATTTTAAAACATGAGAAAACAAAAGATACTAGCAGCGTATAACAGCTACTTTAGTAAAATCATTAACAACTATCGAGAATGGCTTTGAATCTTTGACCCATGGAAGGGATAGGAATCTAGGTTTAAGGGGGAAAATCAACAACAAAATGCTAGGAAGTGCAAATGCTCAAATACATCAGCCATTATCATGCTGTGCTGGTTTGTAAGTAGGTTCCAAAGAGCGAG
>JAULKK010000003.1:2273116-2299795 GCA_032355705.1 Rubia peregrina
ACTTCAGTATCTAAGAAAAATTCCTTTGGTAGGAGAAAAAGCTTTAGAAAAATTCAAAACTGAAACCACAGGTAATAAAACTACTAGTTACAGTTTAGGATATGCTATGAGAATAGTAAAAGAAGAATTAACAAAGTTCTGTGAATTAATAAGAACACAGAAAAAACTTAAAAAGTTTAATAAAAAATGTTGTTCTATATCAGGAGAAAAACCTGTAGAATACGGTTGCAAAACCGAATATAGAAAAAAGAAAAAATCATTTTTCAAGAAACGATCTAACAAATATAAATTTGTTAAAAAGAAAAAGAAATTTCAACCAGGAAAATTCTTTAAAAAATCTGATCAAAAGTCAGAAAAACAAAAATTCTGTCCAAAAGGAAAGAAAAATTGTAGGTGTTGGATATGCAACATAGAAGGACATTATGCAAATGAGTGTCCTAACAGGCAAGATTCTAATAAAATAAAAATGTTAGAATTAGCCTATCAAATGGGATATGAACCCATAGAAGAAAAATATGATGAAACAGAAAATGTTTACATCATAGAAATAAAAGAACCAGGATCAGATCCTAGTTCTAGTGAAGAATTTAAATCAGATAGCTCTGATTCAAATTAAAAATATTCTAGAAAACTAGAATCCAAAAAAGTCAGCAAAATAAGATCAAATTGATTGGTCAATACACTATAGCACCTTTTGCATCCAAGAAGGTGCACTGTAGCACCAAAAGAAGAAACCACCCCAAATAAGCACATGGAGTGTCATTCATTGCTTGTGTGTCTGAGAATACTTGCAATCTGTTTTATACGGAATTTTGTTTGGTAGGTCCAATTATATTGATACACAACACAGTTCATGTAATCGGACTCGCATTTATTGAACTCACGAATATACTCACGACAGAATGTAATTCAATTTTGGTCGATACGATAAACTTCTCTTGCCTCCACCAATCGTTACATCTCTCCCAATTCACTTTCACTTTCACTTTGGAAGGAAAGAATGGAAAGTAGTTTCCAACAGAATTACAAGTGTAATCGACATTTAATCAAATTATTTTATTATAAAAATAATTGAAGTATATTTAAATTAGACTAATTATTTTTATTATATTTCAAAAAAGAAATCTAATTAAAATCGCAACACTGCACTCAAGATACTATCTATGAAAGTCCTGAATTGCTTAACAAGGAAAACCACATTTAAAGTGTCGTTAGTTCACTGTATTAGTCAAGATCTACAATATTACAAATGGATGAGTGATCAATTCCAGTAGACATGTCATCCAAATCCAGTCAAAACAAATTACAGTACCATATTTTCATGATAATAATGATTGACACCTATTCAAGGGGAGGAGAATCATCACACACATTAAAGGGAGAAAACTCCATACTTATTGAGGAAAATTTAACTCCACAAAGAAAAAATTAATGAAAATAAGTTCCTCCTCCACCTTCTCAAAGAAGGAGAAGGAAAAGATGATGGAGGTTAA
Source organism: Rubia peregrina (assembly GCA_032355705.1). Taxonomy (NCBI): domain Eukaryota; kingdom Viridiplantae; phylum Streptophyta; class Magnoliopsida; order Gentianales; family Rubiaceae; genus Rubia; species Rubia peregrina. The sequence goes on from JAULKK010000003.1 coordinate 2,274,610, forward strand.
TAGAGTATAGAGGTGTGGAAAAATGAAGGAGATTAGGATTTATCTAGCGAGGAAAGGAGGAGAAGCGAGAACGACAAGATATGACGGGTCTGATAGTAAGTAATAGAAATGTATTGAACTGCAAATCTTGTATTGACAGTTCGTCCCCATCCTAGGAGTGGTGAGCAGTACATAACTTTAATCAATCAAATGACATCACTAGAGTAGGGGGTTTTCAGTTCTTGAATAATTTGTTGGAAAATGATGGTTAAAAGGTTGAATTTCGTCAACTTATGGACGTCATTTTGAGTGGGACCTTTCCGATTGAATTTATTGTTAATATATCGCATGTATGATTTAATTATTCGTAATTTAACCTTTTCGATTGTGTGCCTGAATAATTAATAAAAGTTTATTATTCTTGCATGTGTAAATTGCTCATTCAATTTTCATTATTATTTTTCATGATATAATCAATATATGTCCAACATAATTTACATGAATTTTGGTTCCATTGTAAGACAAGTTTTTCTTTTCTTTTATTTTTTTATAAAAAATATTAGAGACAAGTGTGAATAATTCCTCAACACCTTTCGCAATAATTTTTCATTTCTTTTGGCACACAGATAAAAAAACATGCTTTTTTAGGGGAGAGAAGTTACATGCGTTTAAACTATTCCCCCACTCCCAAGAATATTGGTTTGTTTTTTATTTCCTCTCATCTCACAAATAAAAAACATACATCAAAATAATCTAAACGGTAAAAAATACTATGTTGTTAAATTTACACAATGTTCTCTTCAACTTCAACAACTTTGAAACTGTACCCATTGCTTTTTTCACAAATAACAATACTTTTTCCATAATTATTCTTTGACACAACATCTTACATACTCCCTCCGGTTAGGCATGACAATGGGACGGGTTTCGGTAGAGGTTCGCCCGCATCCGCCCTAATGAGGCGAGTATGGAGGTAGTTTTGGTGGAGGTATGATAGGTATGAGTATGAAAATCATACCCGTCATGGATAGTAGGCCATACATGACTATTAATTCACCCGCCCATCCCTGCCCCTTCCCACAAAACCTGTCATATAACCGCTAATTTATTATAAAATAAATTATTATTTATCCATATTGCACACATATTATCTATAATATATTCATGTAAATATATTTATTAATTTTAATATAAAAGGTACTTTAAAAAAAGTGGATTTTAGTTATTTTTGAGGATATAAGTGGGAAGAGTAGAATGAGGGTATGAAGTGGGTGGGAAGAGTAGAATGGGGGTATGAAGTGGGTGGGAAGAGTAGCCCAAGTGGGTGATTGAACCGGTATAAATTTTGTATGGGTGGAGGTGGATTTTAAAGTTATACCCACCATTGGTGATGAGACGGTTATGAGCATAATTTTTTAGGTAAACATGAGTATAGAGGTACCATAATCCGCACCCATCCCCGCCACATTGTCATTCTTATCTCCGGTTCTCTGAGAATAACATTAACTCCATCTCTCCTAGAAAAAATTATATTATTTTCATTCACTTAATTTATGTTTTACTCTTTCATTACACTGTTTACCACTAATTCTGCTTTTATCAAATCCAAGTGACGAATAATTGCGTCACTAAATAAAATGGTGCAACACGTTGGGGAGTAGGCTAATACTTTTGGACGGATGGAGTAATGGAGTATGCACAGTAATGAAGTCCAAAAGGCGAGGATAAAGAATAGAACGAAATAGCCAAATATTATTTACTTTTTCACTGTTTTAATGAACATGCTTGACCGTAAATATTTCTAGTTACATATAATAATGTCACAATTTAAAAAATAAATATCAAAACAAATCTAACGATATCTCACATGATATATTTATTATGTATATAATAATTTATATTTCGAGTCAAAGTCAAAGTTTGACTCTCAAAAAGTAAATAAGCAATTTTGAGTGGAGTCCATCTCTTGAAAGACAGTATTTTCATAAGTTATGGAAATACCAATGTTTAAACTGTAAATTGAAAGAAATCAAAATAAATTTTTTAGGTTGTATTAATCAGGTCATAAACTTATCACTTCTACATGTTTCATAATAAAATTTTAATATTGCAACTAAAACTTTTTACTTTTATATAATTTCAATTCAATCCATCTTTCCATAGACATATATGGAAAGACGATTTTTCGCAACACTTTGTTTTGTCGCGGGACGGAGTGAGTATGAAAAATAAGGGCAACAAGTCCAACGCCAGTGTTAACCTTCGACCCAAACAAAGCATAGAGCTGCAAAAATGGCGAGCGTTCTCTCGTCAAGGCTTACCTCAATCGACCAGGCCCCGAGCACCTTCAGACTCCTCTCCCTCAACTTCCGGCGACTCTATAACGCCAGCCCGTCAGCCGATGCACCTTATCCGGCCGCTACAGCCGATGCCGTGAAGCCCAGGCGTAAGAAGCACAAGAACTTGATCGAGGTGGCTCAGTTTCTGCCCAACTGGGGCGTCGGGTACCACATGGCCAAGGCCCATTGGGACAATGTCTCATACGAGATCACAAAAATCAATCTTTACAAGGTCGTGTTAAAATACCCACTGGCCTTTGTTTTGTTTAATTTGTTGTTGTTGTTGTTGTTGTTATTGTTTTAATTTTGATTTGTGATTTTGAGTTTGATTTTGATCGGTTTTGGCAGGACGGAAGGCATGGGAAAGCTTGGGGGCAGGCTTATAAAGATGGTATATGGTGTTTCTTTCTATGCACTTAAAGTGTTTGTTTATTTGCCCAGTAAAATTTTGTGATTGGGAGGAGCTTAATCTTATGGGTTTATTGGAGGAACATTGTTTGAGCTTTGTGAGGATGGGAGGGTTTATGGAGGGTTTAAGGCCCCCTGTTCTCTTAAACTGAATGTTATCTTAGACTGAACTGAACTGAATATAAGGCTGTCTAAGTTATTACTAATTGTTTAAAGAATGGGGCCTCAATGTATCTGTTTGGCAGAAATTTCGGATCATGTTACGGCAGGCATCATTGTTGTAGTAGAAAATTTTATCTGCGATATTGCTTGATCGAATGAGCTGAGATTGACCGATGCAGTCTTCTAAGGCCAAATTTTGGAATGTTGATGGTGCTTACTTTGTCGATTGTAAAAAAAATCTGTAAATGGTTAAAGTTTGTAAATATGAGTCAATCATCATACTTGTAAATGGTCAAGTCTTCACAGTTTTGCTGCTATTGTTGAAGTTTTCATGCAAGTTGTTCTACTTGGAATACATTAATACTGTGATTTGGCATCTATGCATTGACCGCACACAGAAATCTTGTGAACAGAACTTTGCTTCATTCTCATATTCTAATGCCTTCGTAACAAGTTTATAGTTTGGTCATTGGTAGTGTATCAGAACAATCTCAACTATTATAACTGATCTAGACTCTGTATTATCTATTAATAAGTTTAAAAGAATAGGGCCTAAGTTTGATTTGTATCTGTAAAATTAATATGGTAGTTCTGTGTTTAGTTGCTAGAGATTACTACATGTTGGGTGTTGATGTTAATGATCATATGATTCAGAATGAGCCACAAAGTGTTTAGCATGCATGGGTAAAAAAGCAACCGAGTACTTGTATGTATTTGACAGTAGTGAAATTTCGTGATGTAGTTAGGTTTGAAGTGTTTTGGCATACTTTCTGCGGATATTAGTATTTGTGTGGATAAAGTAAACTTTTAATGATATTACAGGGTGGTACTCTTTCATTTTATATTTTGATACTTCGGGTGATATTTGACGTTAACTGTTCATGGTCACCTTTGGGCCTTTGGGTTTGCCCTATTTGCTTCATGTAGCCCTCTTGTTCTGGGTTTTGGTGTGCATAGGATGAGGAATGGAAACTCTTATGGAAAAGTGTGATGTGAAGCTAACTTCCAACTATTTAAAATTGGAATTATTGTTGGTGATAGATTTTAGTTTGCTTCTCTATCGATTCCATTAGTGGTTGTACCATGATCATCGATTCCATTTGCTGATTGAAAACACAAATGATCTGACCTGATTTGTGTCAGGATATCTATTCCCCTTTTTTTAAAGATTGTTGTGTCATTTCTACTTCATAATTCATTTTTGGAGGAACTTGGGAGTTTCTCTTTTAAGACTCGTGCTGGTTACTGTTCGCTACATATTCTCCATGTTTTAATTCTTGTTATGTTTCTTTCTGGTGAACATGCGTGCTTTTATCTTATTTGATATTGTGTTCAATGGGATGAGATGAAATTAAACTTCAAGTTGAATCCAAAATGTTACCTCTGAGATTTCCTTAACCAGTAAAAAAATGCAGGTTTACCAGTTGCTGCACCTAAAAAGATAAGTGGGGTGCACAAGCGGTGCTGGAGATACATTCCCAATCCTAAGAAAGTCGAGCAGACTGCCACAGATCCCCAGGTTCAGGCTGCTTGATGCCATTTTCTCGTTTCACTCAGAGTTAGTAATTCCTTCTTTGGTAGTCCCAGAGAAGCAGTGCGAACCATAAACCTCCTGTTTTAGAAATGTTAGGATTAGTCGAATAGGCCTTACTTGATATCTATGATTGCTTTTTAATCTTTCATTCTCTCTTCCTCGAAAGAGCTTAGGAGCCAGGCATTTCTTAAGTTCTGAACATGTTAAGAACTCGGCCTTCAATGCTACAGTGCCGGTACACCTGCTCTGTTTCTGGAACACCTACTGTATGATGGATTTTGAAATATTTTGTTGGTGGAAGTTATGATATGCGCTCATTATGATTTGCTTTTAGATAACAACACAGCGTGTCAACAAAGTATAAATGATCCTGAAATTCGGAACCCTAGCAGCTGATGCTGTGCCTAACATAATGACTTGAGCCTTGAGGCATTAGCTATCTGGTCCCTTGTAAGGTGGCCTAACTGCCTTGAGCATACAGCTATTGCGCGTATAGAGTTGCCCTGGTGTAAGGTTATGTTCTTTTCGTCTGGTTTGAACTTTGAATCAAAGTAAAATTAAACAAAATGAACATTAGTAGTAATAGATCCAAATTAAGTTAAATTTTATCAAATCGAAATTAACTTAGAAGAATTAAGCTTGAGACGGTTGTGTTGAGCAGGGCTGCTCTGCAAACTGTATGCGTGTACTCTGCAACAATTGTGGAATACAACTGCAACATTTGAAAATTTTACTGGTCCAAAAACACGATCTCCGACCGTTGGTGTGTGTGCATTTGATGGCACAACTAAAGAATCAGTAAAAAAACACTGATGATCAATCAAAGAGAAACTGAATCAAGAGTTATTAGAACTCGAATTGTGTTCTGAAACAGAGAGCTTTGGGAGAAATTTTCTGTATATTGAATGGTTAAATTAAAACTGATTATACATGATCTGTATTTATAGAGCAACTAAGATGAGTAAGGAATTGATCCCGGAGTCCTCACGAAAAATAATCAAGATGTCGACCTCGTATTACCTCCCGGCACCCCACCCTCTGCCCTTCCCCGCCTCCGCTACGACCTCCTCGTCTTTCTTTGAGGAAGCTTTTTATTGAAGAACGGAGATGTAGGTCATCGTCTTCGTCTTCTTGCTCGTCTTCGAAGGAGGCTGCTGATAACCTCGACGGGGCCCACCCGGAAAGCTAATACTTGTGGGGGGCTCGGGTGAGGAGGAGATTGGGGTCACCACCGAGATCGCGGCTACTGACCAGCGCGTCGTTGTCGAGGACGGCGAATGAGGTGGTGGCGCTCGACGGTTCTGGGTATTTTCGGTCGATTCAGGCCGCCATAAATCGCGAAATGAAGATGCCCGACATCATATCTAAGGAAAAAATGAAGATGCCCGTTGGGTCTTCGGGGCTGTGTAATCGGTCTGTGTACTTGGGTTTCCGGGGCTGTCTAATCGGGATGAGGTTTAAGGTGGTAGAGGTGGACGGGGGCGGGGTTTAGGGTGGTCAAGGTGGAAGAAGGTGAAGGAAAATAAGGGTAAAATAGGTATTAAATTTTCATCCTCAGTTTAGAGGGTATTTTGGTCATTTCAGTTTCTAATCAATGCCGGAATGTCATGGTCAACGTCGAAATTAGAGAGTTTGGGTATATGCCACAATTTTTTTGAAAGTTAAAGTTAGATTCACACATACAATAATAATAATTAGTTAGGGTTATTTTGACATTTTCTAAAATTGCAGGATTATATTGACAATTTCTAAAATTTCACGATTATATTTTGACATTTTTTTGAAAGTATAAGTGTATGAAAGTAACGGAGATTGTTGTTCCAGCCTTCAGGTCCTCGGATACATCGTAGCCGTTAATCGTTGGCTGCAGCAGAAGCAAATTTTAGCCCAAAGGACCAAGAGAGGGCGGCGGCGGCGACAAAATTGTTGGAGATGGGGGACGCGTTGGGGACGAAGGTGGTGGTGGTGGAGGAACAAGGAGCTTCTTCCCTTCCAAAAGAAGAAGAAGAAGAGGATGCAGCGGACAATCTCGATGACCTTAACATACAAGAAGGTTAATCATTCCATTCTTACACTCACAAGTTTAAATTAGATTGCTCTTCTTCTTGGGATTTATATTGTTACACACCAGAAATCTCATCCACTCTTGTATACAAAAAGAAGAAGAAGAATTAAGAGTACCTCCTGTATGAAGTTGTTTAAACTGCCATTGCTACAAACAGTTGTATGTACGAATTACTCAATCTTGGCCTTTTGCTTGTACCACTTTGCAGAAGGTGCCAAGAAGAAGAAGAAGAAGAAGAGTAAAAGCAAGTGAGATGCTTACAATATCTTCTCTTGTTTATTTTGGAGTATTCCTTACCCCCTTTTTGTCACAGGAAGAAAAAAGCACCACCAATGCAAACAGATCCTCCTTCTCTTCCGGTCACTCAACTCTTCCCCTCCGGGGAGTTCCCCGAGGGTGAAATTCAGCAGTACAAAGACGAGTACTCCTTCTTCTCTATCCTTTCATCTCAGATACCTCTTAGTATTGCTCTAATGCTCTATTATTATTCCTCGTACGCAGTAACTTGTGGAGGACTACATCTGAGGAAAAGAGGGAGGCGGAGCGCCTTGAGAAACCCATTTACAATTCTCTTCGCCAGGCTGCAGTAGTCCATCGCCAGGTTTCAGTTGAACCAAAACCTGAATCATCTCTCCATGGTTCTTGGCCGTTTCATAACCTGTCAATTCCAGTTCCGCCTTTTGGCGGTTTTTGGAGTTTGTCTTTTTTAATTTAAAAAAAAATCAATGAATTTTTAGTTTGCATAACTGTGTTTACAAGTTCTTCCTCTCTCTCTTTTCCCATGATTTAGTACAAGTACTCAAGGATAGATGGTGTGACTTAAGGCCCTGACATGAGCTGTGCATAATTTACAAGTAATACTATAAAATAGACATAAATTACCTGCAAAAACTTCAAAACCATGGGTTCCGGTCTAAACCGATTAAGTGTCTATGTCTGTCAAAGTGGGCTTATGTATTTTGAGTGTGCACTTGGTTTGTAATAGGAAGTGAGAATAGGTATGCTCAGTATAGTAGTGTTTGCTTGGTTGGCAATGGAAAATTCCCATCATTATCGTTGGTGCTGGATCCTATAATGAAAGTTGTGATAATACAAAATACCCCGACACTTTTAATTTTAAAGTGTAATGCATTATTAAAAAAGTTGTGTTTAAACATGTGGTACTAATAATCATCCTTCTCTCCCTCTGATATAAAGAGTCCACTCTAAAAACCATTTTTGTTCCAATAAAAAGAGTCCACCTTGCGTTTATTACACTATTTTCCCTATCTTATATGCTCCCTCCGTCCCATAATAAACTTCCTACTTTCCTTATTAGTCCGTCTCACAATTAACTTCCTATTTGTTAATTTTCCATGTATAGTCATTCAAATCAACCAAATTTACCCTCATTAAACCCCCCCAAATTTACCACTATGTGCTACATTTTAACACTATTTATGACATCACTCGTGTAAAAGCTTACAAAAGTTGTTTTTGACATCAAAAGATGCTTCCACATCAGCTTGCATAAAAGATTGAGCCAAAAGCAATTAGGAAGTTTATTATGGGACGGGGGAAGTAGATAGTTATATAACCTATGTGATTTTAAAACATTCTATAATAACTCCGTAACCCCTTATCCCTAATAGTTTCAAACATAAAGGAAAATGTAAGATAATAAATTTCCAGTGAAAGACTTCCACTTTTCTTTGTTTTGGGGAAAGGGTCATTCCTCACTTTGGGGATATGATAGTTTGGTCAAGACTCAAGGTTATCACTTCCCTAACACCAACCGTCAACTTTTATTTTACTCACCAGCTCTAGTACCAAGGCCCTCCCCCTTCCTTCAGTTGTTATGTAATGTAGCTTGGCTATAAAATTTAATGTTCATCAGGAGAAATATTTAGTCCTGAAATCAGGGAACAGATATGGTTATCTATTGAAATCATTTAATGGTTTTCAGGTTCGGAAGTACATCAGAAGTATACTGAAGCCTGGAATTTTGATGATTGATTTGTGTGAGACCTTGGAGAATACTGTACGTAAATTGATATCGGAGAATGGTCTTCAAGCTGGCATTGCATTCCCCACTGGATGTTCCTTAAACTGGTATGCTGCGTGTGTGGTTCGAGAAATGGGTTCTTAATATTGAGAGCTGATTGCTGTTCTCTGTTTTCTCCATAACATTTTCTATTTGTTTCCTTGCCTTCCTGTTATTTTGGTTATATTTTTCTCTCTTTTCAATTTGAACGCCTACTTTTTATTTGTCAATCACATCTTGTTTAACTTGGTGATGTAGGGTTGCAGCACACTGGACTCCAAATTCTGGTGATAAAACTGTTCTTCAGTATGATGATGTCATGAAACTGGATTTTGGAACACATATTGATGGTAGTGTTTTCAGATTTTATCTCCTGTCATCCACCTGGAGCTGTTCATGTTTGATTAGCTTGAATTTTGTAATGGCATTTAACTCTGGAGTACATATACTTGCAGGACATATAGTAGACTGTGCATTTACAGTTGCATTCAATCCTATGTTTGATCCACTACTTGAGGCCACACGTGAAGCGACGAACATGGGCATCAAGGTAGATCTTTCTTGGATGGAATTTTAGAAAGTAGTCACTGTTTAAGAAATTTACTGATGTACTCTGTCATTCAATTTATTGGAAAATGACTTTTCTGGAAGATTCTGTTGAAATGAACCAGGTTCATTTTTGTTATGCATTTTCAGGAATCTGGAATTGATGTCCGCCTTTGTGACGTGGGTGCTGCAATTCAAGAAGTAATGGAATCATATGAAGTGGAGATTAATGGGAAAGTTTTTCAAGGTATGACATGTCTGCTTCATATCATCTGCAGCTATAATTTCCTAGCTTAACTCCCCATGAGAATCCCCTTCCATGAGTTTATGGGTTTCCATTTGTGTTGTGGTCTTGCATTTGTGTTGAAGGGGATGTCAGAATTAAGGGAGAGATTAGGATTACTAGAGCAGGGCAATATGTACATGGATGCTTTAAAGATTTCTATAATTACTGTTGTGTCTGTTGTCAAGTGCTGGTCACTAATGAAGATGTTAAGGATCTCCATTAGTATAGATAGCAATTTTTGTGTATGAAATGCTTATGATACATTAGTCTGCTTGGATGTTTGCCATCTCAGTTAAGAGCATCCGAAACTTGAATGGGCACAGCATTGGGAGCTACCAAATCCACGCTGGGAAGTCCGTTCCAATTGTAAAAGGGGGAGTAGAAACAAAAATGGAAGAAGGAGAATTTTATGCAATTGAAACTTTTGGATCTACAGGTGACGACTTGAATTGCTGCATGCTATAATCGATCTCACTGGGAAAATTTCTGTCTAATTGTCTTCTCTTTTTGTTTATGCAGGGAGGGGATTCGTCAGAGAAGATCTAGAGTGCAGCCATTATATGAAGAATTTTGACGCTGGCCACATTCCACTGCGGTTGCCAAGAGCAAAACAGCTCTTGGCAACAATTAACAAGAATTTCTCTACTTTGGCGTTTTGCAGACGATATCTGGACCGCATTGGGGAGACAAAGTATTTAATGGCCCTAAAGAATCTATGTGATGCTGGAATTGTTCAGGTATGTGGTAGGGGGTTGGTTAACTTATGTTGAGTAGGTTTGATGATTTTAACCCTCCTGCACTTTAAGGGCTTAGCGCTTAATTCCGTCTATTATAGAATATACTCTTTGCTGCTCTTGACCATTGATCAAATGTAAAAATCATTTAGATGACTAGATTTACCCATAACCTCACGATTTTATTCTTATTCTATCCTCAGAGACATTAAATACTTGTTAAGTCTTAAGTTAGTAGTATCTGTTAGAATAGCTCCAGTTTTGGTGTACTTGAGTTTTATCTTTGTTTCAAATTTCTCTATAAAGTGGAGTCATATGATGTCATCAAATTTTTGGGAGTAATTTTGCCTTCTACAATTATCCTTTGACCAATTACTAAACATGGGATTGAACATTGTTAAGCCTTTGAGCATGGACACACAGGGAATAAACTGTCTAGTTGCCTCAGTCTATTGATAGATAATCTCAACAACATTGCTTGAGTTGTCTGCATTGATAGTGGTTCTGATGGGCGAATTTAATTTTGCAGCCTTATCCTCCGCTTTGTGACATCAAAAGTAGCTACATATCTCAGTTTGAGCACACCATCTTACTCCGCCCTACCTGCAAAGAGGTGGTATCAAGAGGGGATGACTATTAATGTTGAAAAATTGTAGGACCTCGGCAGGATGACACTATGTGGTTGCTGTATTCAGGTGTGATTGAGCATAGATAGTTTTTATGGGATTATTGCACTAGCTTCCTCCCCGCCTTGCAGTGTCTTGAATAATACATTTACGTTTTCTTTTACAACAGCGAGAATAAAAGATGAAAGAAAAATACTACATATTACGATGAGGACGTAGTTGAAGTGTGATGAGATTTGTTGTGAAGTAATTTGAATGGAGACATTCTTTAACTGAAATGTTATGTTGCTAATGAATGAGCAGTGAGATGTTTGACATTTTCTTGCTAAACTTTCTTGTAGTTGTACTGGTTTTTGGCTATTTCAGCTGATCTGAGAAGCATTCTAAGGTTCTTATTTTGACTGCATCTTACGGGGATTTGCTAGCTGTTCCTCCACATCACCGATTATCTGTTGTATTTGGTGCAGGCTGTCTTGTGATGTATCCTCATTAAGCACAAGACAAACACTAGTTCATCCCTTGTAGTCCTAGCCACTTGTTCCATTAGTGCTTTTAGAGATCAACTTCACCATATTAACATTTCATGGGAGTTAAAGAGTTATGATCATGGGTCCGAGACTAGGGATGATCATGGGTCCTAGGACCTAGACCTAGCTCATCCCTATACATGACCAATTGCAGAAGGAATCGACAATAAATTTGACCTAATTTTTCAATCGTTGGGCTTTTTTTGGATCACAAGGCTTCTCGACTCCTCTCGCAACTTGAGAATGGATAAAAGTATCGTCCTTGCAAGGATGGTCGTGGCTAAAATCAATGAGCATGAATTCTGGCTATAATCAATGAGCATGAATTCCAAGTAATTGTGACTCAAGTTAGGTCTCACATGGGGGAGAAGACAAAGTAATTGAGCATGAATTCCAAATAATTGTGACTTAAGACAGGTTACACATGGGGGAGAAGACAAAGTAAACAAAAACTCCGAGTGGTGGTGCATTGTTATGTGCCTGTGGTGTTTGTTAGGAGCCGCTTGGAATCTTCGGCGGAGATGCGGAGTGGAAGGGGATCGGTGATGGTGGTATGATGAGGTGCTACATGTGTTGCTAAGTTGGGTGACATGGTGGATGTTGACGTTGGTGGTGACTGAAATTAATTAGTTATGGTTGTCAAATAAATAAGACTAATTTTGTCATTGATTTTTTTTGGATGCAAAATTGTGAAAGTGGTTGGGTTATACGCCAATCAGGGTTATATAAGTTTACTCAAAAAATTTATGCGTTGGTTAAAAGTTTTATAAGCACTTTTTAAAAAACTGGAGGTCTTATTTTATATTTTTTTTAAAAAAGTCAGTAAAGCAATCCATTTATATTGTCTCTTTGACAAAAAAAAATCAAGGCAATGTCGGTTAATATACATATGAGTTAAGCTAATTAAGTCAGTGACGATAGTGATTCACCGGCAATAATTATGGATATGTGTTTAATTCATTCTTCGATTGTGTTCATAAGTTAGTGGATCATAATTTGTGAAAATTGTGTAAAATATAGATATGGATCGTCCAGTACCCACTTTTAATCGAAATTAATAATTTGGTACCCAAATTTTAAATTTGGCCTTTAAAGGTACCAATTTTTCCATTTATGTTACAAAAGGTACCTTTCGGCAAAAAAAAAGGTACTAATTTGGATAAAAAATGTGTCACAATGGTACCCACTTTTAATTTAAAAAGTGTCTTTTCGGGACATTAATGGAAAAAATATGTACATGTTCAGAACAATTTTAAAAATTGGATACCAAATGTGAATTTCACTTTAAAGTTGGTACCATCCCGAACATTTTCTCATAACTTTAATCTCTAATATTAGTAGCAAGTCAATTCATTCTTCCTTTCTCCATCTTCTCTATATTGAGGTGTGGTTTTGCTCTAAAGAAAAAGAGGCAAAGCCTAAGACTTGTTTTATTTTTATTTTTGACCTTTTATAATCCTTACGTTTGATTAGAACTGTGGTGTTGAAAGATATTTTCCAAAAGACATCGCATTTTTATTTGAAGAATTTCTGGCCAGATTCAAGTCTCGTCCAGAAGGGTTTTGGATCGATTCAAAGCACAATCCGTTGGTTTCTAGCCAGAATCGAAGAATCCGGGTTGCAACAACAATACAATATCTAAGATTTGATTCAAACTGCATGTCTCACGTTTGTTGTCCAAGGATCCGATTGCTTTCTGGTTTCATGGAAATCAAAATCAATGACCAAATGTCCATACACGGCCTCAGCCACCACCAAAGCTAAATTATCTCGACAATTTTTATTTATTAAGGGTGCTACATCTCCCAGCCATCTGGATTCGAAGATTGAAAAGTTTGAAAGTCTTGTTCTTCAACAAGGAGAAGAGTTTGAGGCGAAATGAGAGATTGGTACCCACTTTTAATCAAACTCCACAATATGTTATCTAAATTTTGAATTTGTCCTCTAAAGGGCACCTTTCAACAAAGAATGGGCACCTTTCAGCAAAGAATGGGCACCAATTTGGATCAAAATTGTGCCATAATGGTACCCACTTTTAACTATTTTATAAAAAAAAACCTTTTTCGAGACATTAATGAAAAAGTGGGTACCTCTTAAGAACAATTTTAAAAATAGGATACCAAACTGTGAATTTTACTTAAAAGTGGGTACACATTTTCTCTAGGAGAAAGATGGCAAGTTCTATGGATTTGTAGGTTATTTTCCAGGAAATTTGTTGGGGCTAAGAAACTTCAAGCTTCTTGCAGATAGTTGGAATAAAAGTTGTGTTGTTAGCATGGCAAGGAACGACTATGTTAAATTCAAGTTCAACATAGCCGAGGATAAGGATTTAGTTCTTAAAGGAGGGAATTATCACATCTTTAGTAAGAAGTTGTTCATGACAAAAATGTCGGAACATGGAAATATGGACAAGAGACTCCTTGCTATCGCACTTATTTGGGTAAAGGTTTATTGACTTTCCTTCACCTTGTTGGCATCCTGGGGCGCTTGGAAATATTGATCCGGCTCTCAGGGATCCTATTTGTATGGATAACAATACTTGAAAGGAAATGAAGGTGCAGCAACCGAGAGGGGAAAATGAATTATGAAGTGATGGAAAAGAAATCAACTTCTTTAAATTCAAGCAATTTTAAAAAAGAAGAAGGAGAATTTGAGGAAGAATCGGATGATAGAGCCTCTTCAGAAGAGGAATCAATAGATTGTCTGGATGAGGATGATGATGTTGAAGAGGAGGAAGACACTCAACCTTAAAGCTTTTTTTGGGTAATACCACAGATGCACAATCTGAGGAAGAGGAGAAAAATTATTGGAAAATTAGGTTTAAAAAGATAAATCAATATCTTCAAATTCAAGCAATTTAAAATAGAGGGAAGGAGAATTTGGGGAAGAATCAAATGATGGAGCCTCCTCAGAAGAGGAATCAATAGATTGTCCCGATGATGAGGATGGGGGTGATGATGAGGATGAAGACATGCACTCACTCAACCTTAAAGTTTTTTTTGGGTAGTACCACAGATGCACAATCCGAATCTGAGGAAGAGGAGAAGCTTATTTGGGAAATTAGTCCTAAAAAGATTAATGGAAGGACTTACAATAAGGCAGCAAAAGGAAAAAGGTCCAATAAAAACCCTTGCACTGATTAGTGCAATTCAATCTCCCACTGAATTGGAATCTCACCACTTCAAGTATACATAAGAATGAAGCAAGGGATGATAATAATGGAAAGAAAAAATAAAAAAATTTATCCAACACCTCAAATATTATGGCGAGAAGGGCCAGCCAGTTGAAGGAACCGATGAGAAATTCGAGCACATTGAAGTAAATAGAGGCCATAAAGGGAAGAGGGAAACACCAATGGTACCTTACACAGAGAACATTACAACACGGAAGAGAAATTTGAAAAAGGCGGCGGCGATGATGGGCCTAAACTCACATCTGTGGAATTATGAGGCTCACCGGCTAGAATTTACAAGAGGGTATCCGGACTCCTGAAAAAAGGAGAAGAGTTATAAGATTCATCTCTGAACATAAGGTTGAATTTTCAAAATCTTAGAAACTAAAGTTGATAGTAGGGGTTTTAACATTTTCATGATTGTTTTGAAGGGGTAGTAGCAAGTTAATATTTTTCATATTCTAGGTCATAAGAGGATTTTAGTTGTGTGGAATCCTAAATTATTTAGAGTTGAAGTGATAGGGGTACTATAACAATGCATTCACGATCGAGTTGTCTACTAGTATGGAATTTGTATGTGCTGTGGTGTGTGCTCTTAGTACGGTACAGGAAAGGAAAATACTATGGAAGGATCTTATTATGTATGGTATGGGGAGAACCTACGGTAGCCTTCTTGTTTTAGGGGATCTCAACAACACATTAAGCACTTGGGAAGTGTGCCTTGGTGGATATGAAATATTTGGCGTATCATATGAAAGATTTTCAAGAAGTTTGTTGAAAGTGTGCCTTCCTGGATACGCAATACAAGAGCCTAGCAATCACTTGGACTAGCACATACTCCATGCAATGGAGAAATTAGATCGATCCATGATATATAATTTTTGGGATTAGAGAACATGCTTCACAACCTTGGATCATCTTCCGCTGGATGTAAATATACAAGAAAGAAGATGGTTTCAAAAGCCATTCAAATTACAAAATATGTGGTGGGTACAAACTGTTGAGACTTGATCCCTCAAGGCTCAATATGGGGGATTCATATTTTGATTTGTGATCTAACAACCTTTGAATCTCTTGATTAGAGATTCAACTACTAAAGAAAATATGTTTATTGAATTGATAATTGAAAACATAGGAGCCTAGCATCCTTATGTAGGCATACATGCGAATAACTTTCTAAATAGGAAAGGAATAGTGAATAACTTTTATAAATATGATGATGATAGAATTTGATATTCTCCTTATTATGCCTAATGTAGGTTAACAAAGGCCTGACAAGAGTAGGATTAGGAATCATATCATCCCCGTGCCCCTGAGAGAAGGCTTGTTCACAATCTTTGAAGAAAGGAAAATGATTCAGTAGCCCTACAACATTCTCCCACTTAGCTTCATCTATAGTGTATCCTTCCCACTGAATCAACAATTCTGGAGATGAAGCATTGGCGAACACCCTTTCATTCAATATCTTAGATGAGATCTATGTAGCGTGGTGCGGCTGAATAGTTAAATACGGAGAAACCTAAGTGTTGGAACCCAGGGATTTCTTAAGCAAAGACACGTGAAAAATTGGATGAATTCGACCGTGAGATGGTAATAGCAACTTATAAGCTACTTTTCTGATCCGCAACAACACCTGGAATGACCCATGAAATTTTGGAGATAGTTTAGAGTAAGATTGATTAGTTTTCGTTATCTGACGATATGGTTGTAAATGGAGGTAAATGAACACTCAGTACGATGGGAGTCAGCCAAACACTTCATGCGTTCTTGAGAACTAACCATATATTTTTTAACAAGCCAAAGTTTGATCCCTACTACGGAGAGCCATATCCACCACATGCAATGTTGTAGACCCTGGAATGTAAGAGAAAATTTGAGAGGGAAGCCGACTGTACACTCCTTGAAATGGTGATATTTTAATGGTAGAGTGGTAATACATATTATACCACCATTCAACCTAAGGCAAACAATTCAACCACGAAGCTGAACTCTAGCAAAATAGCGTAGATAACACTCCAAAGTTCTATTAATAACCTCAGTCTGACCATCAGATTGTGGATGATAGGTGGAACTACGGCATAATTTAGAGCAAAGAAAGACTCCCAAAAATTTCTGATGAATATGGAGAGTAAAGAAAGACTTCCAAATATTTCTGATGAATATGGGATCTCGATAAAAAATAATGGAACAAGGAGGACCGTGTAGGCGAACCACATCACGAGAAAAAACTTCAGCAACCTTAGTAGCGGTATAAGGATGAACGATATCAATAAAATGGGCATATTTAGACAAGCGATCAACCACAACCAAAATTATCATCTTGTTAAGGGAACATGGCAGTTCTTCGATAAAATTCATATATTTATCAACCCAAACATCTTCGGGAATAGGCAGAGGATTAAGTAATCTGGGGGGAGCGATAGATACAGCTTTGTTGCATTGACAGACAACACAAATTACACAATGAGCTACAAATTGCTTAATGGATGTTTTCATTCCAAACCAATAAAACCCCCCTTGTAAACATTTATACTTATGAAGAAACCCTGAATGGCCTGCAGTTAGGGTGGCATGGTATTCTTCCAACAAGATTAGCTAGATACAACAACAATACGCCATTTGTACCGTAGCACATCATTCTCCATTGTATAAAACTTTTTGTAAGTAGGATCTTGTTTTAAAGCAGTGATGATTGACTACCTGGCAGGGTGGAAAAACATTCCTTTGTGATCACAGTCAAGCTATCCATGACAGGTGCAGAAAAGGCGGAAATGTCCAGCTGAGGTGACCGAGATAATGCATCAGCGTACTGATTATGTTTCCTGGGTTGATAGAACATCTCATATTCTTAGCTTTTGTTGATTATTTGATGCTATTCTCAAGAGGTGATGAAGACTTGAATGAATCTGAAAATACATTGGGGTTGGCGATAAACCCATCAAAGTCGAAAGTGTTTGAGTTTGGATTAAAGGATAATCTTACCTTCAGAGGAATCCTATGGGAATAGATATATAAGGTATTTAGGAGTTTCCTTGGATGCAAACCGGCTAAAAGTATTGCATTATGGAAATTTCATTGGTAACGTGAATAGGGCAATTTGTTCTTAGAAGGTGTAAACTCAACATTATGGTGGGAGATTGGAGCCCTTGAAATTGGTAGAGTGAGGAAAAATTGGATATCGGATACAATATTTTTCAATTCAAAAAAATGTTATGAAAGGTTTGGAAAGGATGTGTCGAGAATGTTTTTGGGAGGGCCGAAGAAAAATAAAGTTACTTAGCCAGAACCTACAATCTGAACAGTCTTTCTTTTCTGATTTTTGATTTTTTTTTATTCTATTGGGTGTGCATTCTCCCCCTAAGGGGTTGTTTGGAAAATTTGCTTTTGTTCTGAGTTGTACTCTTTTACCCCCTAAGGGGTTTAAACAATTTATAGGTTTTTCTTTCGATGATGCCTTGGGGTGTACCTCCCCCCTTTGGCTTTTCTTTCGATTACTCATGTTCTTTACACAAACTTACAACTGGCGGAATCTCAAAAATCCTATTTTTCAACTTCAGCGTACCTCTTTAATTCGTAGACTAACAATTTTGGAGGGATCACCTCGATCTCGTTAAAGCATTTATGACCATGCTAGGTCAGAATTCTTACCTCCGATATGGTTTTGGCTTTCGGGATCCGGCCTTCAATTCGCTGGCTGCCGTAAGTCAGAGTTGTAGCCTTGGCCTTAAAGATCCAGCTTGGAATTTGCTGGTTATTATGAGCCAGAGTTATAATTTAGACTATGCGGTAAGGCCTGCAATTAGCTAGTTGTCGTAATCCCTAGTTACAATTTTGGCCTTGGGGATTTGGCCTGCAATTCGCTTGATGTCGTAAGCTGTCGTTTCAATTTTGGTCTAGGGGATCCAGTCTGCAATTTGCTGGTTGTCGTATGGAAACATTGCAATTTTGGCCTTGGGATACGACTTGCAATTCGTTGGCTATCGTAAGCCTGGCATTTCAATTTTGGTCTGGGGGATCCGACCTGCAATTCTCTGGTTGCCGTAAGCCAAAGTTGAAATTATGGCCTGGGGATCTGACTTGCAATTCGATGGCTGTCGTAAGCCATAGTTACAATTTTGGCCTTGGGGATCCGACTTGAAATTCTATGGCTATTGTAAGCCAAATTGGTAATTTTGGCCTTGGGAATCCGGCCTGCAATTAGCTGGTTTTTGTAAGAAAGAGTTGCAATTTTTGTCTGAGGCCTTGACAATTAAAGACGTAGTTTAGCCATCTTCCCTCCCTAGAGTGGTACCTGCCTAGGCTTAGTACTTCCTTAGCTGGGCGATGTTTCAGGTACAAGGATTTGGCCTTCCGTCCAACGTTTCCAGCCGGTCACGATCAAACAGACACAACTCCCCATTTTCAATCACGGTCTTGCAATTATTTTCGTCTAGTTGGCCAATACTAACAATGTTGTTGTTCAACTTAGGAATGAAATATACATCTGTTAGAACCTTGTGCTCTTTGTTCTTGCTCGGGAACGTCACAACACCTCAACCACAGATCTCCACCATTGATCCATCACCAAGCCTGACCTTGCCTTTCACGGTCTCATCAAGTGATGTGAACAATTCCTTGGTGCCCGTCATGGGTTACTCGCCCCTGTGTCGAGGCAGCACACCCCCTCTCCCGTGCAGACTGGAAACACATGCTCCTCATTGAGGAAGACATACTCATCTGCCTTTTTGACAGGACCAACACTATCCAGGGTCAGCCTTGTCGGGACACTCCCAACATTGAGTGCCTCATCACTCTGGCTTCCTGGCACTTGCCAAGTGATCTTTGAGGGCTGCACCTCAACCACGAACACCATTAGCAAGGTTGGGTGATCATCCTCGATCATGGTTAAGTGTGCCTCATCTCGTTCTCCTTGTTTTGTCTTACAACACTCAAATGCAAAATGGCCATAAATGCCACAATTGTGACATTTCCCCTTCCTTGGACATTTTTCTCGAGTCCCTGTGGTCCATCTCTTATGGTCCTACGAGTCTCCACGGCCGCGACTCTTAGACTTGCCGCATCCTTGACCCTTTCCACCAGTCTTAGAGGTTTCACCCTTCTCCTTGTGGCTTTGGCGCATTCGCCACTCCTTCTCCGGGAGAAGAAATTTAGCACCACCCTTGTCGCTTGGATCACCGAGTCCATAACAATCCTCCACCAAACGTAGTCTTCTGGCCAGTTCATTAACTGAGAGCGTGCTTAGATCAAGCAAAGTCTCAATTGCAATTGCCACTTGCGTGTAGCGGTGTGGCACTACACGCAAGAACTTCTTCACGACCTTCTCCTCCTCTAACGTGTCACTAAGTAAGCGAAGATTGTTGACAAGGCTGGTGATTCTCATGGAAAATCATCAACGTTCTCACCATCCTTGAAAGTGATGGTTCAAACTCCGTGCTCAGCTTTGGTGCATTGGCTTCACGGACACGATCAACGCCCATTCGTTGCATCTTTATCGTGTCCTAAACCCCTTTAGTCGTGTCCTTCACAACCAACATGGACAGCATCTCTGGCGACACCGCTCGCAGGATTGCAGAGAGTGCCTTCATATCTTCACGATAATCAGCATCCCCCTCCTTGACCGCTCGCGATAAACATTGTGCTTGCAGATTCACCCTCATCACTAGGACCCAATAAACATAGTTTGTGCGAGTTAGGATAGGGTACACCATCAGTCTGCCACTCTCCATCAACACCTGTTACACCACCACTTCACGAGCTTTTGGGGCCCTGGTTGCACTACGCTCCCTCTGTCTTGGTGGAGTGCGTGAACCCTCTGGTGTCTTTCTTTCCATTGATCAACCTTGCTCTGATACCAAATGTTGGAACAGTTATAAAAAAATGGAAGAAATGAAGACCAAGTTTTGGCGCTGAAAGGATAAAGCTTTTCGGATTTTTCATTCTCCTATTTATAGATTACAAAATGAGTTAGAAATTATTTCTATGCTAATGAAGAGTCATACTAAAAGCTTCTAACCTCCATAACCGTCTACCATAACTAGCTAGCACTAACTCTACTAATACATGCTAAACAATATGTTTTATTTCATGCTTGTAACTTCTTCAACTACCCACCACTACTAGCTAGAACTAAAGGCTGTTATTGCGAGCTTTTATATTCTTAAACCTTCTACCACTAAAGCCTTTCTTTATTTCATAACTTATGTAACTTCTCTAACCTCTAACTAGCACTAAGTAGTAGTAATAACAATAATCACCACCTATGTAACATGGTTAACTCAACAGACGGTCCACTACTCCAGTGTCCCAGCATACGGAGTGGGCACATCCTGCGACGACAAACACGCAATGGGAGCATCCAAATTGTCGTGGAAATTCTCCGTTATGGCAGCAGTCAAGTTAGCCCCGATCGCCACTCGATGAGTCTTCCTCACTGAATTCCCAATCGTGTGCACATCAAACGGCTTCAGCGACCTCGTGAGGTATTTAATTTTTTTTGTTTGATTGTATCTGAAATTTAAAAAATAAATATAAAATTGAGAGGACACATTCTCCAAATGTGTCCCTAGGTTAATTTAATTTAATTTTTTAAAATTTATTTTGATTTCCAAAAAAAAATTTATAAAAAAAAAATAGAAGAAGCATTCTCCAAATGCGTCCTCTAATTTTAATAGAATTTTTTAAAATTTATTTTGATTTCCAAAACTTATATAAAAAATAATATAGAGGATACTTTTTTATTTTAATTTATTTAGAATTTTGAAAATAAAAAATATAAAAATATAGAGGCCGCATTCTCCAAATGCGTCCTCTTATATTTTTCTAATCGCAAAGCACCATACAATAAGGTTTGTTTGAATTATGTATCAACCGGGGGTATTGACTTCCCTAACTATCCTAAACAACGTCGCTGCTAATTTGTTATTTTGATTTCCTTCTTCCTCACACCTGTTCTCCTCCTTCTCTTAGCCTTTCTTCCCCGACACTCGATTGTCCACCGGGTTCTCACTCGCGACTTCTCAAAAATAAATTAATCGTAAGAGCTCTCTTCATCAGCTTGTTTTTTGTCTATTAGGGTTTTTGGTTCCTATGATTGAATTAGGATTCATGAAATTCCTAGAGTATTATGAACTGGAAATTTTCTATTTTAAGTTCACTATACCTTCTTTACTATTGTATTTCTGTCAAAGTTCACTCTTAAGCCTGAATTGAGTCCTTGGGTGTTAAGGAGTATTGGGTACACTAATATCTATATGTGGTGGTATAGATACACTTACGTTCATGAAATATTTTTGTGCTAGTATATCCTGAGTTACTCATTGATATCCAACCCATCGAACTGTAACGTTATTTATGATGTAATTGGGCTGATATGAAGAAGTGTGTACATGACTTGCAAGTGAAAAGAAGGGGGTCAAGCTTTAGTGGCAGTGAGAGAAAAGTACAAACACCTCAAGGTAGTTAACTAGATGTCATGTGGTACTCTTTTCTTTTTCTTTTTTGCAAAAGTTTATGTATTGCATGAATCATAGAAATCTGTATGATTATTGTGGTTTCAGTTTGAATGTGTATCAATGCTAATTTCACCCCAATGAGTATTTTGAAAAAGTAAAGGAATAATATGGTGATTGAAAGGCCCTGGTCTTGTTCTTTAAAGCCTCAGATGGGTTCTTCGTGATGATGTGGATGAGCTTACGACAGAAGTAGGTACACGGTTGCCAGAATTTTTTATTTTTCATGCTTTGACATTCCCTTCCATCATCATACTTTTCATGTTCATGCTTGCTGATTCAGAGCCCAATTGAATTAATAAACTATCTGGCAATATCAGTTTTGAGGTGCATGAAGACTTGAGGTTATATCTTAAAATAGCCTCTAGGTTTTGCAAGTTCAAAAATGATTATAAACTTACTCTCGTGTTCTTTTTCTCTAACAATTAGCTTATGTGCTGGGAGTTTTGTTAATAACTGGACGTGGCATTATAATCTCGCCGAAACAGTATTTTCTTCTTCTTGGTAAAATAAATGTTTTCAAGAATGGATGCATCAGAAGGAAAATAGTATAACCTATTGCCTCGTCACATTTTTTTGGACGACGGGCATTATAATCTCGTCGAAGCAGTCTTTTCTTCACTTCTCTAGGTCTGCCGGTTCAGGGTTGTGTGAATATGGATATCAAAATGACTCTAATGGTCTGCTTGGCTTATTTATATTTAAATGTTAATGTTGTGTATCTTGTTTGCCTATTTTGTTCAGACCGTTCTTAGAGATGTTCTCGAGATGTTTCTGACAGATGATACTCATATCATATCTAATGGAAGAGCACGTGATAGATAAGTGGCTACATTCTCAGTCTAACTTAGGAAGATGATATAGTTCACATGTTGTCACTTGCTTTGCATGCTTAATAGAGAAAATATGACTTTATCCAAATATATGTAGAACCAGTGAGCTGTTGAACCTTCTACCTTCAGTAGGCTTTTAACAAGTATTAGAGATACTGCTTTTACAATATTTCTTTATGAGCGGATGAACGCAGAACTTCCTAAAAGAAGGATGCTTCAGGGGTTAGCATATGCCTAATACTTGATGACCTCCCTAGCATAATTTCTTCACCTTTTGATTTTCAACCTTTTGCTAATTTGCATAGGCATGTCTGAAACTCCACCTAGAAGTGTTCAAAACTAAGGACAGAGGTTGGGTTGTGGGGTAAGAAACTGCAAGGGCTTCTTCTACTGATGATCGATATGGGTTGTGGGAACTACTTCCTCTAGGTATACCTTATTTTTTATTCCATTGAGTTCCTAAATTATACTTAGTCAATTTGGATTGTTTTATCTATTGAGATGTTCTGTAGTTTATTTATTGGTTTTCATGCTTAATCCCTTGAGTGTGTTGGTGAGGTGACTTGTGTTTGTTGATCTAAGTCCCCGAGAGCTAAGTCGGCCTATGTTGATCCAGAGTACCATCAACAAAAGCGATGTGTACAGCTCTTACGTCATGCTCATTGAGCTGATCTCGCCAATGCCTGCTGTGGAGGTGTCTACTGGAGGTACAAACACGACAACCATCTTCATAACTTGGCTATAAACAGGATCCAGAGGTGTGCATTTGTTAAGATGATTGATCCCTCTTAGGTACAAGTCAAATGTCGAGGTCATGAGGATGTCAGACTCATTAGCTGAGCTGGTTTTCCAATGCTTGCAAGGGGGGAGGGAAAGTCTTGCAAACCTTAAAAGGCATTCAGAACTTTAATGAAACTTCAGTTCAGAATGCCGAGGATGTTAGAAGGACAAAGTTGACATGTTTTTTGCCCGAAAATTAGAAGATGAGAGTGTTGATAGAGAGTGTTGAGTTTCCATCTTGTCTGGTTCCTATAGCTCAACCTCTGTAAGTATCAGTACTAACTGAAATGCGTGTGCATTCAGCTCACATATAATATAAAAATATATATGGGTAATAATATTAATAACGTTTGAACAACACTTTTCATAAATAGAACTGCTTTCATGTCTAATCCCATATTCCAGAATAAGCTAAACGTCAAGTATAATATTTCCAAGACTAACCTAGAGAGATTTCATCTCGACATGGTCTCATATTATAGATTAGGTGTGGCTTCGGTATGTTACCATCAACTATTACTAATACCATATAATACTACCTCCGTTTCGTTGGATGTGAAACCATATATTTAGGTGCTTAGATTTAGGTGAATGAAATGAGTGGATGAAATTGAATTTAGAAAGGAAAAAGTAAAATATATTGCAAAATGATTTGGTTTAAATCATTATCCCCTCACTCAAATTAGGTCATATGAAGAATTGTAGGAAAATTTTGAAAAAAAAAATCAAAAGAAAACAAGGAAAATGATATATTTTTTCTTTTAATGACAAAATAATTTGAAAAAAATATTACTTTTTTATTAATTATTTCTGACAAAATATTGTTTCAGTTCATAATTAATATAGTTATCTTAGCTAAGTTTTGTTAGAATTTAAAGAAAATATTTATTTCCAAATTAATTGTGGTAAAATCTTGAGAAAAAATTGTCTTTCCACAGACATATGAAAAGATGAGGTTGAATTAGAATTATAGAAAGGTAAAGGATTTTAGTTGCAATATTAAAATTTTAATATACGACGTGTAGTAGTTATAAGTTTATGACCCGATTAATGTAACCAAGAAATATTATCTTGATTTCTTCTAATTTGCAGTTTAAACTTTGTCTTTCAATAACTTATGAAAATATGTCTTTCAAGAGACTAACTCTTTAATTGTGGGGTGGAATAATTATATAAAAGATGAGTCCGTCTCCTGCGAGACCGTCTTATGGTGAGACTAGGTGTAAAATATAAATAATGGAAATAGGAAATAGAAACTTTCATAATTCGGGGGTCAGAATGTTATTATTTTGAATTTGGGGTCAAAAATACAATATGCAAAGAAGTTCAGGGTCCTATATCGAATTTTCTAGAAAAGAAAGAAAATCCATATCCTCTTCACCCAGTGGTGGAACCAGGGCAATATTTTAGGGGGGGCTGATTTACACTGACAAATTTTTTTCCTGGACACTAAATTATATTGGTAATTTTTTTCCGGACACTGAAATACACTGAATTTTTCCCCCTAAAAACTTAATTCGACATATTCAAACAAAATCCGCTTAAATAATGAAATGAGTATAAATTAATTCAAATTTTACAAATACATCAAATTACACTTACTATTATTCTATCTTGTTAATTAATGAATTTAAAATAACATAAATAAGATTCTAAAAATAAAT
>JAULKK010000003.1:2316676-2329378 GCA_032355705.1 Rubia peregrina
TGACACCCCCCTCAAGCGAAGCGTCGCATGTTCGCCTACGCACAACTTGGATCTGAAGAACTCGAATAACGGACGAGATAGCCCCTTGGTGAATATATCCGCTATCTGAAGAGATGTGAGTACATGCGCAATTCAAAACTTTTTGGAGGCCACCAACTTCCTAACAAAGTGATAGTCAATGTCGATGTGCTTCACCTGCTTGTGAACCACTGGATTCTGAGCCAAGAAGATAGCGTTATTGTTGTCACATAACAACAATGGAGGACCAGACAGAGGAACTCGGAGATCACGAAGCAAGTGAGTAAGCCAAACAACCTATGAAGCAATGTTGGCTAGAGCTTGGTACTCATAATCAGTGCTGGAGCGAGAAACAGTGGGCTGTTTCTTAGCACTCCAGGAAATAAGATTTCCACCAAGAAATACAGCATATCCATAAGTAGACCGACGAGTCTCCAGACAGCGAGCCCAGTCAGTATTAGAATATCCCAATACCTCAGGAAAACTAGCAGAACGAAATGTGAGACCGAAATGAAGAGTACCCCGAACATAGCGCAGAATTTGATTAACAGCCACAAAATGATCATCTTTGGGGTCCTGAAGGTACTGACTAACTGTGTAGACCGAGAAGGCCAAGTCTGGACGAGTGATGGTCAAGTACCGAAGAGGTCCAACCAAAGAACGATACAGAGTCGGATTCCAGAACGGAGGACTAGTAGAATTTGTGCAACTGAGAACCTGACACAAAAGGTGTAGATACTGGTGAAGCATCGGACATCCCTGCACGAGTCAGAATGCCCCGAGCATACTTTGCCTGACCAAGAAGTACACCTGATGAAGTAGCCAAAACTTCAAGGCCAAGAAAGTAATGAAGAGCGCCAAGGTCCTTAATCGCAAACTCATGATGCATCCGATCAATAAAATGATGAAGGAGAGTCGAGTTGTTCCCTGTGAGAATGATGCTATCCACATACACCAGAAGATAAAGCAACAAGGAACCCCTCTAAAGAACAAACAATGACGTGTTGACGGAGCTGCACTGAAACCCGAGCTAAGTCAAGTAATTGCTGAAATGCTGGAACTATGCCCGAGGAGCTTGCTTAGAAGTTAAATTCCCCCCTCAAAATCCACATCAAATCCTAAGATCTTAGAAGTTAAATCTAGTTCATTATTACCAAATAAGGTTTTGCAAAATTTTGAATTTTAAGGTCAATAACGCTATTTCATTTTTAGTCTGCCTCTTGAAGAAATTATCTTTCCACAAGTCATGGAAATAGCAAGGTTTAAACAACAAATGAGAAGAAATGAAGATAAAATTTGGGTTGCATTAATCGGGTCATAAACTTTTATAACTATTGCACGTTGCATGATACATTTTTAATATTGCAACGGTAACCTTTTACCTTTTTATTATTCTAATCAAACCCCGATTTTCCATCCTATAAAAATATGGGATTTTCTAAGATTTTGCCTTTCATTTTCTATAATACTAATAATGACAAATTAATTTATGTACATGGTATCCCTGGGATACCATGAGCATCGTATCTCCGGGAACATTTTGTGTATTCTATATTATATAAATGTATATTCTTCTATATTTTATTGTGCATTATAATAATTTGATTGTGATTACTGATAAATGTTGTAATGCACAAATAATATCAATAAATACACATTATACACATATATGGTACTCCAGAGATACGGTACAAGAACTGCATTAACAATATAACTTTCCTCAATGTTCTATAAAAACAACACCTAGCAAACAACATATGTACAACAAGATTAAAACCATTCTCTCGAAGATGAAGTCCTCTCTCTTCCTCGTACTCTTTCTGACCCTTCTCCCTGTGCATCGGATGATCTACGAGGCTGCCGGAGTAGGTGATCTTTGCCACCATGACATCCCTTCCATTATCTGCGAAGATCCATCGGAAGTTCCGACGGAAGTACTGCGGGAAAGTGGCCGGAGTCGTCTGCAATACGTATACTACAGTTTGTTTTTGCCTTATGGAGTGTGAGCATGAAAGCTTCTGTTGGTGGGCACCAGGAAGAAAATTATAAATTTGAAATTTATGATGATCACGTTCTTTTTTTTAAAATGGTAATTGCAATTTAATGACGTCTAGCTAATGGTTCAATTTTTTTTTGTTGACTCTATAAACTTTTCAAAACAACGAGAGAGAAAAGAAGAAGAAAACTATTGTATTTTTCTTTTAGCTAATATGAGCTCCCATAGCAATATTTTTCTTTCACTTCCAAAATTACCCTCATGCTACACCGACTTCCTTAGAAGAAGATATAATTTCATATGATACCGTCTCATATGATACCGTCTCACGGTGAATCAAACTATCATAAGGATTATAGAAGGGTGATGTTTCAAATGGAATTATAGTAAATTAAATAGGAGTACTCATAAGAAATTAAGGATTTGGATGTAAGTATCATTTTTTTTAGAGTGAGGAGTTAATTAGGGAACTAATGATTCCGAGACATAAAAATCTCGCATGTGAGAATTCGGGTGAAAAAACTCGTGGGGTCATATGTTTAAGTTACACCCGCGAATTGCCCGCTTTTTAGAGTCAAATGTGATGTTTAAATCAAACATTGATATTTAATCAAAAGGGCATTTTCACTAAAATTACGTGTTTTAAAATTCAAATTTGACGTTTTGATGTAAAATCATCTGGACTCGCCTATTGCAAGTAACGGCATAAAAAAACGGAGATATACCTTTGAAAAAACGGAATTCAACTAAAGAGAATGATAAAAGAGCAGAATTAGGATAAAAGAAATCCAAAAACAACATGAATGAGACGCAGAATATTAACCAGACGCATTAGTATCCTCACAAAATTGAAAATCGGAGGAAGAAATTGCACAGAGCGAGCGAATTAGCGACAAAGAAGCCCAGAGAAAGAAAAAAATAAATGAAATTCAGTAAATATATTGCGTGGAATGCATGTTTCCTAATTGCAATACACTATCAACTTAGAATACAAAATTAAATATAATTTTTTCGTACACTACAAAACAAAAGTCATGTTAGGACGCTAAGAATTATCTCATTAGGTCTACATTGGGACGCTTCCATTTATATGATTCTTCTAAAACGTCTCCTTATCCTTATCGCGAGTCCCTCTATAGATCTCGAGACACTATATTAAGCAACTCTTTAGACAAGATATAACATTGTTTTTATGCATCCCGTTATATTAGGTCACTTTTTAATGTCCTAATATAAGCGTCATAATATACATTTGTTAGGTCACTTTTTAATGTTCTAATTAATATAAGCGACATACTATACATTTGTTATAGCGCTTCTTATAAAACCGTCCCTATATAAGTGTCCTAATAGGCCTTTCATTTTGTAGTGGTAGAAATAACAAGTTGGAGTTTAAGCAAAAAAAAGGTTTTAAAAAATTGAATTTCCATTCTTATTTGAAGAGGAATTTAGAGAATCTATTAGCCTTACTTTAAGATTAATCCTATTGTTGAGTTATGAATTAATTTTGCAATGCTCCTAATATTGCTCGGAGAATTATGGACTTAGATAAAAAAAATTCCCAAATTCATTGCATTTAGTTTAAATAAATGTTAATGATTTATTTTGAATGGAGATAAACATAAAATCAAATGCACCTGATTTAGTCAATCTAATTCGGATAATACCGTAACACTCTCTGTTACACCAACAAAACCACTTCTTCCCCTATATGAAATAACACCTAGCAAATAACATACGTACAATAAAATCAAAACCATTCCCTCGAAAATGAAGTCCTCTCTCTTCCCCGCTCTCCTCCTGGCACTTCTCTCCGTGCATCTGATGATCTCTGACGTTGCAACGTTGGGCGATCATTGCTACTTCGACATCTATACAATTACGTGCGACGATCCCCCAAAAGTTCCGGCGAACTGCATAGCAACGTGTAAGGAGTATTGTGGTCTGTATGCCCGAGCCGTCTGTAATCCTGATACTAAATTTTGTTCTTGTCTTCTCGAGTGCGATCATGCAGACCTCTGCAATTGGCCGGGGGCGCCCCCGCCCCCAAGATATAGTTTATGAATTGGAAATACATGGCCAAGTCTTATGAAGTTTTTTTTTATGTTAATTGCTATTTGATTAACGTTGTCTAGCTAATGCTTTTGTTTTTTGTATTAACCATATAGACTTTTCATAATTATGAACAATTACATTAGGGATTGTAATATAAATCCTTAATGCTCGGGTAAAGCGAGTTGTTTATTTTTTAATTCGATTGAGTATAAGTAAAATGGGTAATGAGTAATAGGTCCAATGGGTATTTGAAAAAAAAGTGGTCTAGGTTGAATCTGCGGGTTGATCGCGGATTTAATTATATGGGTTAAAATCCGCGGATATACCCATATTGGTTTGTATATAAATCCATATGAGTTTATTAATGAGTTGATATATAAACTCATATGAGTCAATATATGGGTTGAAATCCATGGATTTTACCCATATGAGTTGGTATGTAAACCCACATGGGTTGAAACCTGCATATTTATCCATTTTCAACTACCGAGTTGAATAATTTTCTACCTCCAGGTTACACAGGTTTCAACCCGACCTATTTTTAACCCGATCCATTTTTTACCCATCACAAAATGAGTTATGGTACCCATGTTCAATTTTTCCACCCATTTATCACCCTAAATCATACATTCATATACAGTTTATCATGTATAGGGGTGACAAATGGGCGGACGGGTCAAATACGGGTTTGGTAAAATGGGTAATTAAAAATATGGATATGACCCATTTTATGATGGGTAAAAAATGGGTCGGATCAAAATGGGTCGAGTTGAAACCCGCTCAACCCATGGGTTGAAAGTCATTCAACTCACGGGTCAAAATGGGATAAACCCACGGGTTTCAATCCATATATAAACCTATATGGATTTATGTATCAACTCATATGGGTAAAACCCGCGGGTTTCAACTTATATATTGACCCATATGAGTTTATATACCTACTCATATGGGTAAATTTGCGGGTTTCAACCCATATATTGACCCATATGGGTTTATATACCAACCCATATGAGTAAACCCGCGGTCAACCCACAAACCCAACCCGTTCAACCCATATTTTTCAACTACCTATTTGACCCATTACCCATACCCATACGGGTTTAAAATTAGATAACCCGCTTGACCCGCGGGTTATGGGTCTATTTTGCCACCCCTAATGTTCTTGTACCCAATTGTTGATGAATATCACCTTACGGACATGGAAAATACACTGGGGTGTATATGGTAGGATCACGTTCGAGCAAATTTCAATTTGGAGTTACGAGTAAAGTTTTTACCTTTTGCACTTAGGTCCCTCCAAGAAAGTTGGAGTCGTCAAATCACGAAATTGGCGGCACCAATATGAAATTCAATAATGAATTATCACAACTTTGCAATTTGGGCATGTATGGGTGAAAGGAAGGGTCTCGAAAGTCAACATTAATTATTTCTATAAATTGTTTAAAAATTACATTGTAGCCTAAAATTCTGATGCCCCATTACCCATTGCTCTAAAATACACGATTTTTGTTATTCTAGCCTATGTACATAAATATAAAATAAATGATTTTTTGGTGAAATATTGAAAAACGTAGTACATGTTCTAGTATAGCTTATAGTTGATTACTTAGAAGTTACAAAGTAAAATGATATGTTCTTGTGACCAATTTTTTTTATAAATGTTCCCTTACAAACGTGGAAAATGCATTGGAGGTGTATATGGCAGGATTATGTTCGAGCGGATTTCAATATGGAGTTATGAATAAACTTTTTACTTTTTACACTTAGGTCCCTCCAAGAAAGGTGAAGGTGTCGAATCACAAAATTGACAATACCAAAGTGCACTTCACCACGAAACAATCGCGACTTGCCGATTTGGGCCTCAACAGGGGAACCGAGGGGCCTCGAATCAAAACAATGATCACTTCTACACATTTTTTTGTAAATTTGTGGCCCCCAAATATTAAAAAAACACCCTTATATACATTAATTAGTGAACCATCTCTCCTAAAAATTTACTTTTTACCCGCAAAAAAGGCAGGTGGGCATTAAATGCACTCATAGCACAGGTATATTATAACTATATAGGGGCTAGCTATTTTCCCACCACAATTTTACCCGTCAAAATTACTATTCCGGTCATAGGCACCGGTATTAGCACGAGTATTTATCATTCAGCCAAAACTGGTGCTAGAAAATATCAAATTCAGACTTTTTTTCAAAGGCACCGGTTTCTAGTACGGTATTCAGTGAACCGGTGTTGGATTTATTTATAGGACCAATATTTTGGTTCATTTTCCAAATTACCGGTGCCTATGAAATTCCTAGCACCAGTATTTCCCTCTCTACATTGACATATCGTGGGGCCTATGTATCCGTTTCCTGTAATGTATCCCTCAATTATTGCTTATGTGCTAATGAAGGATTCAATTTTTTAAATGTACAAAATATCCCCCATGATCATTTTCATGTTGGTCAAGATCGGAAGTACAAGAAATAATTTTAAGAAATCACCTCATCAAACGTCTAGATGCCCCTAGTTCTTATATATGTGCTAGTTAGGGTCTCCTTGTTTTTGAAAGTGTTAAATGGACCCTTGATTGGACACAAAACGTTTCATTTGACCACTTTGACCAACATTATCACCTCTAATAAATATTTCAAAAAAGTAACAAATGAAAATACATAAATATCCATATTCTTAACAACATTAACTTTCCCCAACCACTGTTGTCCCCCTTCCCCTTGCCCCGACACTGCCGCCCCCTATTTTTCATCATCGTGTCTCCAGCGGCACTAATGAAGCCTTCCACTGTCGACTTCTACGACTTCACCATTACCCACCAACACTCCATCATTGTCCTCAGTCAGTCACCCCCTTTTCAAATCCATCACCACACATTACTGTTGCATCAATAATTTTCTCACATACCCTACACTATTGACGTTACGTCTCACCAGCCACCATTGCATCCCTTAGAAAAACCTGCACAGTTGTGCACCGAAAGCAAACCACACAGTCGACGTAACAACCCTCACCATGCGACGTCGGATCCTCAACAAATATCACATAATCTTGGTAAGAGGTGGTAAGGAATTCTGCCGCATAATCACAAAATAAAGACTTGCAAAGAGACACTTTCATTACCTATATGTGCTACAGTTGAGAGGGCTTGGAAATTGGTAAGGGAAGACTCACTAGAAGAGAACGGCGCTTCTTCACCTTCGCAGCTCCATGCACTAAATTAGCGCGCTTCTTCATATTCTAAGTATTCCAATGTTGAGCTAATGGAAGCTCAGTGCAATCAACAACTCCATGCAAATGGAATCTATAAAAGTATGTCAACAAAGGAAGATTCAAACAAGAATTAACTGATTTATAACTCTGAACTCTATGACATCTATCAATTGCCTCACAATACCTAGTAAGCAAAAAACCCACGTGAATCATAACTTCTAATATGATCCACATCCTCAAGAAAACTCACCAACTTCATATCAATGTTGGTGCAAGCAACAAGAGCCAACAAAAATACAAATAACATACATAACAAATCATCTTTTAAACTCAGAAATCTAGCTCGTAAAAGCTATCAAAACCATCTCATTAAACAAAGTGGTCATGGTTACGACTACATTACCCTCCTTATCATATTTACAAAGCCACCTAGCCCTAATCTCATCATCACTCAAGGCAGAACCCTTAGACTTGCCCTTGTGGCTTACCTCCGCAACCTCACGATCATTAATAAGGAGCTGGAAAATATCAGAGACAACATCCCTTGTAACAACAAACCTCTCCTCACCAACTGGTTGCACTCTCGCTATGGGATTAAACCATTGATAAGATAATGGACCAAGTTCTTCAACACCTTCTTGATCTTGAATTTGACCAACCAGTAGAAACCAACCTCTTTGATATTGTCTCCTGCTCTAGGAGGAGAGCCTCAACCATAGTCACAAAATTTTCCAATTAAACATTCTAATAATCATGGTTACATTCTAAAAACATCAATATATAACACTACAACAATCAACTATAAAATTTTAAAAAAGCATAAAAATACAAAAGCAACAAACAAACAATCACAATACATTCAACAACATAAAATCACACTCGGCAAAAAGGCAAAACATCATCACAATATAAACAAAACATAAAAAATACAAAATACAAACACAAACACAAACCTTCTCCTCCAAGTCCTTTTATTCTTTTTCGGAGGTTGATCATAAATTGGACCAACTGCAAGCCTTTTGCCCTTCTTCTTCGACATCGACTTCAGCATCCAAACCTTCTTCATCCTCATTCTCTTGCTCCTCCTCACTTTCATAATCGTCACTCGCATTATTCTCATTAGAATCTTCACAATCGGCAACACCTCTGCCTGCATGCTCGGTATTTTCATTCACTTTAGTTTAAGCCCCCACAATATCATTATTAGCAGTGGTAGCATTACCCCTGCCAACATCATCAAAATGTTCTTCTTCCTAAGTTTCAGGAACATGTTCTTCATCGGATGTTGCACCTATACCAACATCTTTATCGCATGCTTAATACAAAACAACAAAAAAAGAAAAAAATAGTGAGAAACACTGAGAATAAAAAATAACTACATCATTGACAAAGTTCAAATTAGCCTCAGATACAAACAAATGAAAATTTATGATCAAAATTTACACAATAAACATCGCTCTGAAAATAGTAAATAGAACTAGACAAAAGTAACAAAACATTACCTAAAAAATATTTTTAAAATATTAACACTCCAACACAGCTTAAAATAACAACTCTAAACCCTCAGTATTATCCTTCATTTCCTCATCAGCAGATGCATACTGCATCTCAACATGGTCTTCTTCATCATCTTCAGCAAACATCGCCTCAATATCTTCATCCAGTATCCTCTCTGCAAGTAATAAGCACAAATATCAAGAAAAATATTAAAACAAAAACATGGGAAAATGTCAGGCTGAAATCAACACTTTTATACATACCCTTTTCTAGTCGCACTTTCTCAAACTGCTTCTGATCAACTTCAGCAGCGAGATGCCTTCCTCACCAGTATCGGCACAGAAAGTTGGTTCAAATATTTTATACAAACAAACATAGACAGTAAGTTCATAACGCCTTGAGACTGAGAACTTAAGCATCAACATAAAGCATAGCAAAAAAACTGAATAGTGCAAATAGTCAATTACTTATCTGACAAAATAGCTTCCCCTTTTGCAGGAGCTCCAACCAAACTTTTTGAGTGCCTCTGCACAACTAGTTTAGTTACAGTAATAGGAACTTGGGCCCCACGAACTTCAACTTCCAAAATACTATCCAGCCGAACAACATCGACTGGTTTGTTTAATGAAGAATGGGGAATCATGGAATTTCCCTTGTGGCTATGCATCGTTGCTAGACACGTACTGACCTACGACAACCACCTACTTTGAACAATTACAAAATATAATTCGAGTAATAAAATTTAACAATTATATAAATAACCTCAACAGAAAAATAAAAACTAACAGTTATATAATCATTAACAGCAACACAATTGGACAAAAAAATTAACAATAGAAATAAATAAAAGTAAATAGTAAACTCAATTACTATACACATAACCCCACAAAAAATGTAAATATCAACACAATATATGTGAGTATTATAAAAAAAAGGTGAAACTCTACAAAGATAAAACACAAACTCAACACAAAGTGAATGAACATAAATGTCATTATCACATACACATAAACAACATAAAAAAACAAAACACCAACAAAAAATAAGAAAACCAAAATCGAATGCACCTAAAGCTAAACATCGAAATTAGATCCAGGAAATATCAACATGTTACAACTGAAAAACAAATAGACTAATAGACTTAATAAACTTCAACCCTAAAAAAATAACAGTCGTAAATGTTAAAAAACACCTCATCATAAACTGGATAAACATCAATGACTTTTATACATACAATTAAACATCATCGTAACAAGCCTAAACATCAACAGAAACAAAGATGCTAAAAAGGCATTCAAACATAAAATAATAGCTCAAAAACTAATAAACTTAATAAAAGCATAAACATCAACATGACAAACCAAAACATCATCAATCCCCAAATTCCAAGAAATAAATCACCAAAAACATGAAAACGAGACTTTATTTTATCATAAAAAATAGATCGACGCCATCAACAACACAAATAAACCAATAAATCTATATAAACAAACATGAATTTGCAGCATGCAAAAGCACAACTAAAAAAATATCTGGAACAAACCCTAACTTAAAAGACAAAAAAATTCGCACAACACATTAAAATGGGGAAAAAATTAACCTTGCAATGAGCTTCACGGTTTCTCATACTTCACATTCTACTTCTTTGTGGATATTTCAGGTTGAGAAACAAAATCAGACTCGGCAGAAGTATTCTTGCGGGCATAATTTGAAGACGCCACTCTGAGCATTAAAAACAAACCAAAATTAGGGCAAAATCACAATAAAACAGCAAATTGACAAAAAAAAAGCTTTACTACTTTCGAGAAATTGATAAGAAACAGAGAAAAGTGAAGAAGTTGGGCGGATCCAAGCAAATTTAACGAGTTTTAAAGTGGTTTCCAACAGTTGAACAATTTGCAGTCAAAAGGGGAAAGATGAAGATATTGAGTGGAAAAAATGAAAATAGAAAATATGGAAATAAAGTATTTATAATATCACCAAAAATTTGGTTAATTGCAAGTTAAGTACCCCAGTTTGTTTGAAGTTTTCCAAAAAAAAACCACAAAAATTAAAAAAAATTAATTACGAACTGACCCCTTCTAATTAGTGGGTTTAAAACAAAACTCAGTGTTCATATAAATATACAATTTAATATCAATCAAGATTCAATTCAATATACATTAATGACTAAAAAACTTCATATATACATATTAGATTATATTTTTATCAACTATCTGCATTATAATAATTTATAAATATCATTGCATTAAAAAATAAATTAAAAATAAACTATTTCAAAAGTAAAAGCTATCAACCACACAACACGCAATACAAACATAAGTATACATAATACATTTATTCATTGGCTCATGCAAAATAAATAAATCTACTTAATTGTTAAAATTATAAAATATTATTTAAGGTTATATAGGTTATGTTTTGAATTGAATGGACATGGATCCAAACCATTTGGATAATTTTGGTTAATTTTTGGATTGATTATTGTTTAAGATAAATTGGTTATTTCTCGAATTGAAGCACTTTGAGTTTATTATGGGGTTGGTTTGATTACCAATCGGATTTTATAGCTTATTTATCGGGTTGAATTGAGTTCTGGTTGACTCCAGTTTGGAAGAATTACAGGTTGTGTTGATTACATATCAGGTTAATGTCCAGATTATTGGATCAAATCGAATTTTAAGTTGAGTTCGGATTGTATTAGATTGAATCTAAGGGTGTGTTTGGCAGAGTTGTGCTTATAAACAAAATTGACTTATTTTAAAAGTAGGATGAGACTAGTTTCTACTGGAAATGGACACTCGGTCTCTCCCTACCAACCTCTCCCTTCTCTTTTCCCCCAAAAAAAACAAAACCCTAGTTGCTTCAAGAGAGAGTGGGGGGGTGGGGCGTCACACCACCTTTCTCCTGCGATCCCCCCACCCCAACCCCCCTTCACCCATACCCTTTCTACCCCGAAGATCTAGACTACTAACGAAAAAATGCTTTTCCCGGTGTACCACAACAGGCGACGCCGGCCACTGTGCTCCAGATGGCCGCGACGAGGCATCTGCTCCAGGTGGCTATGGCGAGGCATGTGCTTCAGGTAGGAGACGAGGTTTCGACCAGATCTGGCTTCCGATGCCAGTTCCATGAGGCGGGTCTGCTCCAAACTGTGCATCTACTTCAAGTGAATCGATGGTAGACAGGTGAGACTAAGTCAGTGGAGCAACTAGGTCAAACTTGGACCGATTCGGTGCAACTCGGTCTGACTTTGCGCTGAGTCAGCTCTAGGTGGCCGATTCAACTCTGTTCGACCCAACTAGGCCATGAATAGGAATTTTTGGTGGACCGGAATATTAGAAGACTATTTTTTAAGGTGCAACATCATTGTGGCAAGAATAAGTATACCTGACTCTTTAATGATGTGACGACATCATTTTTATTGGTATATCTTTGATGGCGACAACAAATATAGAGTGTGAAAAATGTTATTTACAATCTGGTGGCCAAA
Organism: Rubia peregrina; assembly: GCA_032355705.1. Taxonomy (NCBI): domain Eukaryota; kingdom Viridiplantae; phylum Streptophyta; class Magnoliopsida; order Gentianales; family Rubiaceae; genus Rubia; species Rubia peregrina. The sequence continues at coordinate 2,328,953 of JAULKK010000003.1, forward strand.
AAATTTCCGACAGTATACGATACAGGTAACTCTTTCCGGGGGAGGACACGGGCATGAGGGTCTGTTTCTTTTTGTTTTATTACTTGACTTTTTAATTTTCTACTTTTCGGGGTGGGAGACACTTAATTCTGCACTTCTTTTATTTCTTCATCTTTTCCCTCCATTTCTTTTTCTTTCTTTTCTCTTTTTATTTTACTTTAAAAAAGGCTTGTAATTAAAATAGTTTTTTTATTTAAGTATGGAGTAGGAATTATCTCTGTCAATGTTTATTTTTCGGACAGCCTGTAGTCTGATAAAGTTTGATTGACTTCAAATTTGATATCCAAAGAAATGGTTAGGAGAAATCCAAATCAAAGTCGTTAAATCAACGGACTTTTGGTGATACTATTTTTTAAGGATTTAATTCATATTTTTAGACTTTTGTCC
>JAULKK010000003.1:2358914-2369143 GCA_032355705.1 Rubia peregrina
ACTTAATAGAATCTGGGAGGTGCAACAGCTGAGATTATGTCTGACCTGCTGGCTTTTGAGGCTGATCGCAGAGCAGTCAATATAACAATTAATAGGTGTATTTCATGCTTCGATTTCTTTATCTTTGATTGCTAAACATCCTCTTTCTTGTTATTGCTTTTGGGATTGCTTGTTCCAGAGAATAAAAAGAAAAGATAAAAAGAGATTACTGAAATATACATATTGTTCTTTGTCGTTTCTTGTATGCAGCATTGGCACAGAGCTCACTCGAGAAGATCGAAGAAAATTATATTCTAATTTTGGGTTGCTGTAAGTTGTTCAACTGTATAGAGTCCTTAGTGACTTAGCTTGTTTTCAACCTTATCCCACCTTTCTATTCACACCGGTTTTTGTTTCTTTTTCTTCTGAAAAAATGTAGTTACCCCTATGGCCACGAGGAGCTTGCTATCTGTGAAGACATGGACCAGGTACTTGTCAAAGCTATTTGCTCCAACCTTGTTTCGGAATATTTTTGTTTTCTACTATTTCTTGTACTGTACTCAAACTTTGTCATCTCATCTGACAAGCTCTCATATTTTTTCTAATCAAACTTTGTCATCCTAAATCTCTATTGTAATTACATCCCTATGGGTTTGGTTCTACTGTGCTACTTAAATCATTAGATGTATGTTTCATACCTGTTGTTTCATTTGTAGATTGTCATCTAATGGTTGCTGCTTCTGTCCATCCTGCTTTGTAGGTTCGTGGTGTCATGGAAAAGTACCCTCCTTATCAATCTATATTTGCCAGGTTATCTTATGGGGAAAGCCAAATGCTTGACAAGGCATTTTATGAAGAAGAGGTGAAAAGACTTTGTCTAGCATTTGAGCAACAGGTTAGTTAAGAATGTACAGCTAAGCATTTCATTGTCAATTTGAGATTGGAGTGAATGATGTCATGATAAATTTGCTGACCTGTTTTAGTGTAAAATCATCTTGTAACACGTAGTTCTTTGTAACTGCAGTTTCACTTTGGTGTATTCTTTGCGTACATGAGGTTGAGGGAGCAGGAGATCAGAAACTTAATGTGGATATCTGAATGTGTTGCTCAGAACCAGAAGACCCGAGTACACGATAGCGTTGTTTTCATCTTCTAGGTGATCTATGTCAGCTGTTACATAGAACGTGCTCTTCCATTTCTTCTGTATATGGAGTTTCTGTCCAATTTCCTGAGGCACCATGGTATACTCAGATACAGTCTTGCATGGGCTTAATTGCGAATAAGTGTGTTGATTGATTAGGGAGACCATAGCAGTCTTGTATCAATATAACCTTCTCCGTAAGATTCTTAAATGTGGGATTTTTAAAGTATATAGTGGTTCACTTGATATAAGTAGTATGGTCGCCTGATCGTCACCGGAGAAAGTCCTGTAACTATATAGCTGCCTAGTGAAAATATTTTAATGACCGATGATGGTTTGTAAGACATTTTTGTTGTAGTATATGAGCTGTTGAAGTTGTGGCATGACAGACTAGAAAATGAATTGTCTTCTGGGGATTTCCCTTTTCAAAGTTTGATGATGTGCAGTGACAACAAAATGAGACTACTGTTTTGAGAAAGATAGGCATATTGAAATACTTTCTCCTAGGCAAACTTAATGCACCGAGAAAGAGGACCAGAATCGAAATTAAAATATACGCATTTCGTCCCACAAATAACTTCCTAATTTCCTTTTCAGTTTGTCCCATCAGTAACTTCCTATTTCTAAACTTTCTTTATTTAGCTATAAATATGTGGTCATAACTCTTCTGTTCATTTGATTTATGTGAGTCCACTGTCATCACCTATTTAAAAGATGTCACATAGACCTGTTTTAAATTTGTTCAAAAAGCAATTCAGAACTTATTATTGGGACGGAGGGAGTATATAAGAAATAATATTTAAAATATTCGCAAATTATAGATTTATTTTGGAATTCGATGTGTCTTGTGCTAATATGGCTTTAAGGCAATTACAAATGGACAGAATTCAAACATCAACATATCTCCAAATTGCATTGGAAGTAATCTCATCGTGATAGCCACACAAAAACAAAAACAAATAAACGCCTGGCAGGGAAAAAAAACTTGCTTGTGGATGATGTTCAAGGGCAGATCAGGAGAGTATGCAAGCAGGCTCCTATTAGTGTGTTTGACAGGGTTTATAAGCGTTTTGCTTATAACCTAAGCATTTTTTTCCCCAGTGTTTGGTAAATTTTTAAAAAGTGAGTATTTAAGAAGTACAACCTATTTTTTGGGAAAAAATAGAAGTTGATCTCCCACTACTTTAAAAAAAAAGTCAGTTTTACTTATAAGTACAACTATGCTTAACACACCCTATATATCATGCAATAGAATAGACTTCTAGCATATGTCTTGTTAGTGTCTATTCACTAGGGATTTGAATTCACAGGTTTATATGATCCTACCAAACAAAATGAGGAAACTGAAGAAGCACGTGCAAACCATTGTGTAGAAGAAGAAGAAGTAAATGGAAGTAATAACTAGCCATCATCTACAACAATTGTTCAGAAGAGGAACAAGTTAGTGGAAGTAGAAACTAGCCATCAGCTGCAGCAACTATCAGAATCCCATCCATCATTATCTCAAACACTTAATGCAGGATGGCACTAGAATTTTGAGGTTTGAAGAAAATTAGAAAAAGATACCTCACATATAATATTTAGGGTATGCAATATTTATAAAATGGGGGTCTCACATGAATCGGAAAAGAAAATTATTGAGGCAGCTAATCGAAACACGTAATATTTAGTGTTTTTAATATATATATATACAGTAATGATGCACCACCAAATCGTCACCACCGAGTATGCCGCTCCTTTGGTAGGAATTTGCAAGAAAAAACCTCCGAAGTTGTACGGGGGGAAGAAGCTCCGATGATAAAGTCAGAAAGTGTCTTACTGACTAACAATTTTTTAAATCTTATTACCCCTTTCATTGAAATTCTTCCTTTTTCTCCAACCTTTTCTTTCTAGACAAAGTCTTATATAAGACCGTCTCAAAGTGATATCAGGGAATTAATTGCAAATGAGGTTTCAAATTGAAGTTTTAAAAGTCTAGGGGTTGGATGTGAAATTTCATTAATTTACATTTAAATTCAGGTATAAATTTCAATCTTTCCTCATTATCCTCTCATATTTTTCTGAATCTCTCACTCCCCTCATTTCCTCTCTCTAGCGTAAACCTCCTTCTTCTCTCTCCTCTCCATTTCTCTTCCATCTTCCTTCAATTCTAGCTCATTTTCTTCCAATTAACCACACATCCTCACCATTTTCTTCCTCCTTTCTTGTGCGTAGTGGTTCATTGATATTTTTGGAGTTTTTCGGTAAATTTTCTGATATAGCTTCGGTTTCCGGCGGCCAAACATGATACGAGCTTTGTTTTGTGTTTATCTTCGAAGGTAATGTCTTTGCTCAGATTTTTTATGCATATTTTGTTGTTTTTCTTCTTCAGTTTTTGTTAACTTTCTTTGGTTCATGTGATATTCTTGGGTTTGTGTAGGTTATACTGAGTAATATTTGAGAATTTCTCTATTTTTTATGTTTTGTGAGTTGTTCTTACATATTTGTGCTAATATTTGTGTTGCTGATGTTGTTTCTTAGATGTCTAAGAAGATTTGCCTCACTGCTGATGCAATCGAGAAGGAAGGAGGATTTGTAAGTTTTCTTAATTTTCAGCAGTGATGATTTAGGTATATGTATTGATTTTTCTCGTTTTCAGTTTGATGTTTCAGGTATTAGGCTTTAAGTATTGTTATCTTTGTTGATGTGATGATTTAATTTCAGCGCTTGATGCTTGTGGTGTTTTCATGATTAAGTGTGCAATCGATGTTCAGTTTTGATTGTGTGTGATATCTTAGCGTTTTGTTACGATTTGTGCTAATTTTTGTGTTGTTGTTGTTTCTTATATGTTTAAGAATACTTGCCCACTGTTGCTGCAATAGAGAAGGAAGGAGGATTTGTAAGTTTTGTTAATTTTCAGATGTGATGTTTTAGATACAGTTATTGATGTTTTTGGTTTTCAGTTTCAGTTTCATGTTTAGGTTATAAGTACTGTTATCTGTATTGGTGTGATATTTTAATTTCAATATTTGATGCTTGTAGTATTTTAAGTGTGTAGCTGATGTTCAGTTATGTTATTTTTGAGTGTGTGATATCTTAGGGTTTTGTTGCGATTTGTGCTAATTTTTCTGTTTCTTAGATGTCTAAGAATGCTTGTCCACTGTTGTTGCAATCGAGAAGGAAAGCGGATCCGCAATTTTTTGTTATTTTGCAGGTGTGATGTTTTAAATACTGTTGTTGATGTTTCGGGTTTTATGTTCAATGTTTGATGTTTAGGTTTTAAGTACTGTTATATGGGTTGGTGTGATGTTTTAATTTCAGAACTTGATGCTTGTAGTGTTTTAAGTGTGCAATTGATGTTCAGTTTTGTTGTTTTTTATTGTATGTGATATCTTAGGTTTTGTTACGACTTGTGGTAATTTTTGTGTTGTTGTTGCTATTTCTTAGATGTCTAAGAACGCTTGCCCACTGTTGATGCGATCGAGAATGAAGTAGGAAATGTAAGTTTTCTTTTATTTAGCTGTGATGTTTTAGATACTGTTGTTGATGTTTCTGGTTTTATCTTTGATCTTTCATGTTTAAGCTCTTATGTGTGTTGGTGTAATGTTTTTAATTCCAGTGTTCGATACTTGTGGTGTTTTCATGTTTAAGTATACAACTGATGTTCTGTTTTGTTGTTTTGATATTTTTTTAGTGTGTGCTGTTGATATTTTTAAATTTTGAGATTGATTTTTTAAATACTGTATGTGATGTTCCTCAATGTAGTCAGTAATGTTATGTGTGCTATTGTGATTTTTTAATTACAGACATTGATGTTTTAATAACCGTATGTGATGTTTTATATTATTTCACTGGAATACTTTCCAAGTCAGAGTTCTACGATGTCATTGATGAGTGGTATGAGTAAGCATGCTCCTGAACGTGTCCCTTGAACAAAGAACCGTAGTCGAATTTTGATCTGTGTGTTGATGCAGTCAGAGAGTCATCCTCTTCAAAACCAGCAGGAGAATGCAAGTCTGTGAAAAAGCCAGCGGCGAAAGGAAACAAGTTGGGAAAAAAATAATAATTTGATTGTTTAGGATGTATTGTTTGACATTGATTTTTCAATTATGATAGTTGATTGTTAGTGTTGAGGCACTTGATTGTAATTTATGTTTCATCTTAATTTCATTTTTTCTCCAGTTTTTATGTTAGCGATTATTTAGGGCATTTGAACCCTTTTATAATGCATGATTTTTTACGGTTCGATAGTTATGAGGATTGACATTTTCACAGGTTGACGTAAAACTTAAATTAAATGTTTCTAATTTATATGTTTTGTTGTGCCAGTGATGATTCATTGGATTAATTTGATTTTGAGTTATTAGTGTTTGATGTTTTATGTCTTGTTCATCCGTAATATACAAAAAGTGGCACATATCATCTTATATCTGTAAATTATCATGTAAAAAAATAGTATAATCAATGGATAGAAGTGGAGTCAAAGAAGTTATTTCAAATGCAACAACATTGGAGTGTAAATTTTCAACACATGTTTGGGATAATTTCTTTTTGATTGATGTGTTACCTTTTCAGCATGTCATTTTTAGAAATTGATACTGATGTTTCTTATTTTTGAATATCATATTTTTATTTGATGTATTCTTGATGTTTCAATAGTGTGAATTGATTTTGTAAATTTTAATATTGATGTTTTTAATGTTTTAATTTAATGTTAAATTATTTAAAATTCAATTTGTATTTTTAGTATATTTATTTGATGTTTGACTATTTTAATATGTGCCTTTAACGTTTTCACTTGATGTTTAGTCATTTTTATTTTGATGTTTAACTATTTGAGATCGTATCTATTTTAGTATTATTAAATTTGATGATTTAGAGTTTTTATTTAATGATATTTTTTTCTCCAGTTTGATGTGTTATTAATTAGATGTGAATTAAAGTGTTAAGATATAATATCAACCCAAAAAATCTATTTTTAGTCCAAATTGATATGATTTTGACCCGTTCAACGCGAATTCATCCCGACGACTACGGTCTTGCTGGAATCCAACCACCCGGAAATGAAAATTGTCTGAGAGCTTGCTTACTTCTTTCAACAACGGTTTGCTGCTTGTGAATATCAACTGATTGCAATTGATTGTGTCACAGATACAATGGTTGCAGACTTTTCTTTTCGCCCATTTTGTCATCGGTAAATGTATTTGCACCTCTGAATCTGTGCATTAGCAAATGCATTCTCAATTAGGTCCCAATTGCACGGAAAACTTTGCTTACTTTCTTTCAATGCATTTACACCTCTGAACTTGTGCATCAACAAATTCATTTCAAGATAACATATACTCCGTGGTGGTGGAATTCAAATAATAGCCAAATAATGACTGATTCAATCTCATGCCTCGAATGGGCTCTCACACTGACGTTATCGAATTATACACCAAACATCAATCATCCGATATTATCGGCGTCATAAAGAAGCCAGTAGATAACCATATCCTCAAAATGATCAACCTTCAGAGGCAAATCTCCAGAGTTTTCTGTCAGGAAAGGCACCAGGTTATTGAAACTGGAGCTCCAGTGGAAGTCCACCAGAACATTTCAACGAATAAGATTTTGAAGTTTTCGATCCGTTTCTGTGGATCGACGATGGAGAAGGCGAAGCGACGATGGAGAATTCGAGGCGGTGATGTCGGAGAAGGAGGCTATGAGGCGATGACAGAGAAGGCGAGAAGAACGAGAAGAAGAGTTTCTGTTGTTTTTTTGGTTTTTTGTAGGATAGTCCTCTATTTTTTCGTGTTTTTAATTCTGGCACTGAGAATATAATGATTCTAATTTGACCTCCAAATTTGATTTGCCATTTTCCAATTTTCACCCAAGTCCATGGTCTTATAGTAAGACGGTTTCGCAGGAGACAGACACTTCTTTCTATATAAAATAGATTTTCCCCCTCCACTTCTAATATTTTATTTTATGATTTTCAAACTTACGTGTAAATATTGTGCATGTTCCCATTCAAAAGCCTAAAACCAATGTCCAGAGAATGTGATGTGAAATTATGTACGGTCCATGCCAACATGTTGAATGGGGTTTTGACCAGTGGGGTTTAACTAACTCTCTTCTTCCATTATATAAAGTGACTTTATCCATTGGTCCATAGAGAGAAGCAGATCTGAAAATGAAAAAAACCCACTTTTTTCTCTCTTTCTTCATTCATTTCATAACATTTATGGATTTAAAACCATTCTTATTGTGGGTTTGATCCTGATAGCTTAAATTTAGTATCTTGTGGAAATTTTAAAGCGTATTTGACTCTTAAACTTGTACACTATTAGATTCATGTACTTATATGAATTAGGGTTTGATTAGGGTTTCTTATTTATTTTGAGATTAGGATTTTAAGAGGTTAACACTATACTTTTTTTCCACTGGATTTCATAGTGAGATAGTGTATTCACATTAGAATTAATCTCAAAATTCTTGTAATAGATTAGTTTAATTTGAATTAGATTAGATAAGTTTAGATAAGATTAGACAATATTAGGTTACATGAATTTGGCCATTGTTCGTTAGAAGAATTCACTCATGCTTGCTAGTAGTTTAGGATATGTATCTTGATTATGATTTAGATTCCAAAGACAGTTCTCACTCAGCAAGGAGTTAGATCAAATCCTAACTGAATTATGTCTTCTTTCTCTTGTGAAGATGGTCGAACTCCTACCTATAAATAGGAGAAGCCATCAACGAATTTAATAACCTTTGACACACTTTATACATCATGTATTCAGAATTTTGAGTTATTATTCTTTGCTTGCGAACGTTCCATTGTTACTTAATCATGCGGGTTAATTAAGTTAGCAATATTCTTCAAATCAGTGAGTTAATCATGCGGGCTAGTTAGTAAACAGTTTGTGGAGTTATGCTTAGGTTAGGCAAGATTACCTTGTTACAGTCAAGAAGCCATCAAATATTCCGCATCCAGAATCTTCGTAAGCGGATTCATATCATGTACTTTATGTCATCATTATCATTATTGTCTGGCCTTTAATTTCTTATGATTATGCTTGCTTGATTTTAGGTGTACAACTAATTGATTTCAATGTATGATCTAGCACTAGGCACGAGAATGAACCCGGGAGTATTTTGTCTTCTTGTCAGATTTGGTCAAAGGTCAAATTGAAGGTCGTGCTTACGAGTGAAAACTATGCATGATTGTTGATTCTTTGGTAAGATTGCTAAGGTTTTAATTTAATTTGGCTATTAACGATACGGGAGTGACCCAACCACATACTGTTGGACATCACTTATTAATCCAGTTAGGGTTGTAGTGTAATTCTGAAAGTCATATCACGTGTTTGTAGTAAACTAGTCTGGATAAAATTCTAGGGGGCAGTTAATGAGATACCAATGTTCTCGGTCATAAAAGCATACACCGTTATAGTGGGTGTTTTCCGTGGAGGTTCCATTGATTCATGCCTCATGTGTTTAATTTACTACGCATTGTATGGTTTATTAACCATGAGAGTGAGGGCTATAGGGGGGTGAGTATGGGTCAAGGATTAAGGATCAAGTCTCAAATGTCAAATACGTGATGCAAATACTCCAAGATCATAATTACCATATTTTATCTCTAAGTTTGTACGTATATGTTTTTACTTGTAGATTAATCATTTCAAAACAAAACCCCAATTTTCTCTACTCTTGACACACATACATGGTGGTAGTTGTGTGTGAACTTTGTGAATCTACTCCCTCCGTCTCAATATTAATGGCATGTTTACTTTTTTCTAGTCAAACTTGGTAAAATCTTACGCTAAATATAAATTAATATATTTATAATAAAAATATCATGTGAGATATTGTTTAGATTCGTCTTAATTATGCGGAATTGTGGCATGTAGCTAGAGATATTGACGGTCAAACATGATCATTGAAAACCATGAAAAATCAAACATGCCATTAATGGTTGGACGGATGGAGTATCTTTTAAACCCCTAGATCTCTGTGGACGACACCCTTGCTTACCGTTTTCTACTTTTTTAGTAATTAGAAGTGAGTAAGGGAGAAACACTATCAATCTTTATCATTGATCATAGTCCGTAAGTATTTGACGATACTTGCGCACCACATGTAGGATGGAGTGCTTTAACGCAGATATTAGGAAGAGGGAGCGACGTCGTAATATCATCCATTACGCGGGTGAATCTTCTATGCCGAATGCAGGAACAGAAGAAGCCACGAGAATTATGAACACGACGATGGCGTGGGTTTAATGAACACAGTGGGAAGAGAGTTTGAGCCAACCCAATTTGTGGTCCCTTTTGGAAGAAACAAGAGCAACACATGGAAGTTGTGCAATCAACAAGCAAGAACACGTGGCACGTGGAAGCAAGGTATATAAGACTATGTACAATGGGGGAACCACTCCCAAATCGCTCAAATTATTTCAATTAATTAAATAACAAACCTCTCTCCTCCACCTCAGCAATTTAAACCACAACTAAAACACTTTAATTTCTTATCCACAATGGTGAAAACCATTCTCAAACCACTCCATGAACCCCACTTGATTCTCTCTATCCTACTCATTAATTCCACCTTTAATAATTAATTTAAATACATTATTTTACTGAAAATATATTAAAATGTAAAATTTAATAATACACTTTAATGTTATAATTTATGTTCATTTTCCAATTTTACGTTTTAATTTTGGTATTTTATTCTTGTTCAAAGATTAATGTTATGCACTTTGTTTTTAATTGTATTGTCGTTTAATAATTTTTCTACCATCTTACTCATCATTTTTACCTTTAATATTTAATTCAAATAAATTTAACAAACAAAATAAATTTTAATGTGAAATTTAATAACACACCTATAATTATTATATTTTATTTTATTTTTTCAAATTTCATTTCGGAAATTAATTTCAATTTGTAAAATTTATTTATGAACCATAATTAAAAAGAACCATATACATATTTCCTTTTTTTTAGTCTAACTGTTAAACTTTACTCTCTATCTAACATTAAAAAACCTCTCTAGGCTCCCAACTATCTGCCCTTTTTACTGTTTCAATTCCTATAATCTCTTTCCCCAAAACTTACCGTTACTGACTAATAACGGTCGG
>JAULKK010000003.1:2383469-2402155 GCA_032355705.1 Rubia peregrina
TCTTCTAATTTACACTTTAAACCTTGGTCTTTCCATGACTTATGGAAAGACCGTCTTTCAAGAGACGAACTCTAAAAGTATAGCTATGAAATCTTTTAAAATTCAAAATAAATGGATTTGCGTAAAAAATTAAATTTTAGTTTTGTTAAAAAAATAAATTACATTATTAATATATATACATATATATTCAATTAGTTTTAATCGTGGTTCTCAAGGGTGTTATCTAGTTATTCATATACTTATAAGTACCATGTTTGCGAGAGGAACGCGCAACGTCGGCCACAATGACGAGCGATGTCGGCAAGAGAGAAATGTGTGTGAGTCGGTCATTCATGTCTATGAGAGTGACATGCAACGTTAGTCACAAAAAATGATGTCAGTAAGCGAAAAAGGTGTGCGACGTTTGTCATTTCATATCTGCGAGAGTCACGTGCGTGTCGGTCACAATAATAAGTGGCGTCGGTAAGCGATAAATGTGTGCGACGTCGGTCATTCATGTCTGCGACAGTGACTTGCAACATCGCACAAACAAAAAAACAACGTCTATAAACGAGAAACACATATGACGTCAGTCATTTCATACTTTTTACCTCAATTTTGTACCTCAATTTTTAAAAAATTGAGGTAAAAAGCTCGATTTTTTAACCGAGATAAAAAATACTCCCTCCGTCCCAGAGAAAATGACAAATTTACTCTTTCCAAGTTAAATTTTACAAACTTTGACCCGAATTATATATTAATATATATAATTAAAATATCATGTGAGATATTATTAGATTCATCTTAACATCTATTTTCTAAATATCAAATTTTTATGCAAAATTGTTGTGTGTAGCTAAAAATATTGTTGGTCAAAATGATCATTGAAGACCGTTAAAAAGTAAATGTGTCATTTTCTCTGGGACGGAGAGAGTATTATTTACTTCAAAAATGAACCGAGGTAAAAGAACTCTTTACCTCGGTTATTTGCCCTAAACCAAAAAAAATCGAGGTAAAAGGGGTGAAGTAATATGTGTTGTTTCTTGTAGTGATAGTCTATTGGATTTGTTGTAGAACCTGTATAAAAAATAAAACAAAAGCTTTGACAAAATACGAAAGATAAGGCCAACAAAACAAAAACCAACAAATTAAAAACTTACAGCCAACATCCACATTTTCAGAAGCTGCAACCTACAACAACTGATCCAAATCACTACCTACTTCTTAGAAATTTTCTTCACTTTCTGAGACTTCATGATTCTGGACATAAAATGCACTATCTCTTCCGAACTTCTTTTCCTACTGGCTTCCTTTCTCTCACTTGCTGACGCACAACCAGCACATAATCATCAATTTATACTGAATCAAACGAAGTAGTAGGAGGTAAATTCAATTTACAAATTCGACTTTGCATTGTATCAAGTTGTGTACGTGTGCATGTAGAACGCTAACGTACTAGAACAGCTGTCTCAGGCGGTGATGCAAAAAAAAACAACAGACATCATATTACAAAAATGTAATATCAATTAATACATTTTGCATAAACCTTATCAAACATTCATACTGCAATACAACTCAGCGGATACACATGTACTATCAACCAATAAAACAAGAACCTCGTCAAAAAATTTCCATAACTCAAACCTAAATACGTTTGGCATAGCCTCATTAGACTTTCATACTGAATCATGAAGGTAGACAACTACACATAATATAAACCAATTTTGCAAAACCTCATAAAAAAGTTACCATAATCCACTCCTCAATACATTAGGCATAAAACTCATCAAACATTCATACAACAATCGGGTTCGCAAATTACACATGTAATGTCAACTAGAAAAATATAAACCTCATCACAAAAATGCCATAACTCAAACCTCAATACATTTCGCCTAAACCTCATCAAATATTCATACTAAAATGAAGTTCAGCAACTACACATGTAATTTCAACCAATACAGCATAAACCTCATTAATAAATTTCCATAATTCAAACCTCAATACATTTCACATAAACCTCATCAAACATTCATACACCAATGAAGTCCAAAAACTACACATGTAATGTCAACCAATAAAGCATAAACCTCATCAAAAAAATTCCATAACTTAAAGCTCAATACATCTTGCATAAACTTCATCACATTACAAAATTTGAGGAATACCTTTTCACTAAGCTTTTGCATTCAACTTTATTTACATACTTCACTCTCTGAAAATGGCTTCTGATGGTTCTTTGTTGTCCGTTGAAATGCTTTTTGAAATTTCTTTTCACCTTATTCTCTTCTCCGATTTTTCTTTCAATGAGAGGAGTATGCCAATTTTGGTGCAACGCGGTCGAGAAGAATTCATTCAATGGTCGTTCGCTCCCTATGTTGATGGTGGGCCCAATGGTCCTTGATGGAGCTGAACGTTACTTCTTCTTCTTGATGAAGAGAACTTTTGATGAGGCTTCATGTTCCTGAACTTGAAGGCAAAATTGCATTGAAGTACGTTTCAGGTGGTTACTTGTGTTAGAGTTAGGTGAATGTTTTCTGTTCAACCCGTACTCAAATACCAGAATGCAGCTCCCTCACTGTTATGCTAATTTTCTCGATAAAGGTAACTACACTAGGAAGGGTGCATTATCAGTTAATCTGGCATCTGCTTCTAATTTTCATCTTATGGTTGTTTGTCTTGATGGAACTTTGGGAATTTATAGATCATTTGATCATACATGGTCTAAAATTAACGCTGGTGTGGAATTTATTGATGTTAATTACAACAATGGTAGATTTTACACTGTTTCTAAAACTGAAGGTGGTGTTACGACCGTTTGGTATTGTGATCCCTTCGAGGAAGAATTTGATGAGGTTCATGTATTGGTTGATGATATTCCTGGGTATTGTTATGAATTTCACCATGCTGAGTATTATTTGGCTGAATCATCAGATGGAAGGCTTGTTTTGGTTAGGGTCCGCCAATCTTTTGTTATTACTTATTTTGACATATTTGAAATAGACGTTGAGAATAGGAAGTTTATGGGTGATATATGGGTTTGGAAAAGATGCATTGTTTTTAGGTAACAATGCGGCTTTCATGGTGGACTCGTCTTCAGCTCTCGAGGGTACATTGAAGTCGAACTCTATCTACTTTACATGTGAATTAATGGGTAAACTTTTCAGGGGTGGTGAAGAGAGGTATGCATCTACTTATGAGTTTGAAGATGCTACGATAGAGGTTTTAGATCCTAGTATTCATGGTCATTCCACATACGGATACAAGTCGTTGTGGATTGTTATTTCTTCTGATTAGTTTTATGTATTTCAAGTTTATGTTGTAATCCGAATACTTTATTAATGAAGAAGTTTCAGTTTATATATTGAGTTTCATTTTTACTGTATTGAGCTTCATTGACTTTGTGCACCTTTTATTTTGTAAATAAAGTTGTTTCATAAATGAACTTAAATACAAGTATTATGTAAGCATAACAAGAAACTGGAAACATCAATTTAAAAAACTGTAGCCTCAACTTGTATTATTGAAATATCAGTAGAATTATTTAAAGGGGTTTGTTAGAAGCTATTGATGTTCCTCTATAGGAAATGAGGTTCTTCCATTACAAAATGATGTTCTCATAATTTCAGGTGAATAGACAATCACAGTACTTCAATACAGTATTATATAGAAACTATAAAACAACAACTCTATGTTGACACAAAACAGATTAAAACATGTGTGTTTGGTGTCTTGGATCCAAATTCATCGGCACTTGGCTTATTCCTTTCATTTGCTGATTTTGCTTCTTCCCTTTATCTTTGTTTATTCTGGATTAAGGACAGTTGGTGCAAGTATGCATTTTGTTTGTGTTGTCGTGTTAGTTTATGAAAATGTAGTGTTTTCGAGGACGTGTGAGGTTAGGGAGTCAATGGTGGTTGAGTGTGTATCAAAGGTTTCTTCTAGTATTCTTCTTGCTTCAATGTTTTCCTCACTCTTCAACACCAAATTGTAGAATTTCCTTGTCATCTGTAGGCGCCATGGTATTTTGTCTCTCAGTTATGGTGCCTAATAATCAAGGAAACATCATCGATAAATATATGTCTATGTCAGTCTGGAAGAACGTCGGGATTTAAAATGGTAACATTATTGATAATTATGGAAACTTCATTCAGTATCATAGGAACATTAACAAAAGTACCAAAACGGCTCAAATATTGATCATGCTACTATTTAATTTAGAAGAGGTCATATAGAATTCAGTAAACAGTATAATTGATACTAAAAACATATCTATTGTAAATATTAACCTCATTAAGAATAAATAAATATTGAAAGTTTTTATTACCTGTTTTGTGCATGTGCTCTTGTATCGTTGTTCCAGTTTTCCATTTTTTCATCTTAGTCCATCTCAATCTCGTGTACTCGTCAGGGATTCTTGTTTCGTTGAACATGTGCAATACACGTAAGCAGTGGCTGCAGAGGAACCAGACTTCATCAAAGTGTTTATAGGAACATTTCACTTTTACTTGTTAAGTTGCTCTTAACTTTGTGTATAGAACTGATTCTGGTCTTGAGCTACTGCTTTCGTGCAAAACTTCATAAATGCACAGGGTTTCTCCATTCATTCCCAGACATGCTCTTGATGTTATTCTGATATCCCATTGTAGCCTGAAATCCTCGTAGATCCTCTGTGTGTGTATATTGGCTGCATGTTTGAGGATTGCTGGACTTTCTTCTTCTTCTTTTGGTCTTTCTTTGGAATAGTATAACTCATTCTCTATTTCTTTGGTTCTTCAGTTATGTATTGTGGCACAGTAAATCTGATAAAATTTGACGAGTGTTGTAGTCTTTGATTCTTTGAAACTAACAGAAGCATTTGTACTCTCACTTCTTTGCGAAGAAAATGTCCTAGCTGAGAAGTAGTCCTTGCTCAATACAATGCACCATTTATCTCGCAGCGTGTACAGTTGCTTGAACCAAGTATGGTTGTGTAGATCATAATTGTTGATCATTTCTGCCCATTATTTTTTTAAATTCTTCCTCATCTGAGCAGAACATTAGGCACTTTTCAAATGCTTTACTAAATTCAGAGTCGCTCCTCAAATTATCATAGTGGCTCATGGCATTTTGTTTCAGATGCCAAATACAAAGTCTATGTCTTGTGTTGGGGTAAACCAATAAATAAATAAATAAAAATAGCAACCTCGGATGGAGTTTCTCAAACATTATCTGGGAAAAAAGAAAGCTCATTTAAGATTAGTTAAACATCATCAGCAAAAAAAATGAAAACTCGTTATATGTTATTGAAACACAAGTAAGAAGACAAATGTATGGGTATTGTACCTCCTGTATGGATTTTGACATAGCATGGTCCTAATATATGAAAATAGTGATAGGCTTCATTTCACCCGTAGATTTTTTTGAATGTGTTCATGAACCACATAAAATTTTCTGCATTTCATCGTTGATGAAAGCACATCCAAACATGACATTCATTCTGTGATTGTTGAGGCCAACAAAAAGAGCGCAGATGAGGTCGTATTTGTTGGTTCGATATGTTGTATCGAAAACCAGCAAATCACCATATACCTTGAAATTTTCAGCCATCATGGAATCCCTGTAGAATAGTGCAGACATTCTTCCTAACTGTCGAGCTTTACCCTAAAAAAGAAGCCTTTATCTTTTTCATTTTGTTCTGTGAGCACATCAATCAATATTTGTGCATTTTCTTGTTCTATTTGTTTCATTGTGAGTCTACTCACATAGTTGATGTGACCCCTCATGGTGTGCCCGATTAATTCTTTACCTTCAACATTGTTTTCCATGTATCCGTATCCATCTGCAGGTGCCAGTCCAGCTTCTTCCATCGCTTCAATTGCTTTTCCCTTTTCAAGGTCTATTTTTGTTTCACTTCTGTGCAGATGTTGCCACTGAGGAAGGGTGAGTTCATGATTGTGAGTTACAACATGTTGATGGATTGTGTACATGCCATCCTTAGTCAGTTTGATAAACATCTTAGCTTTGCACCATGTTCTTGTTAGAAAGAATTCCTTCCTCTTTCTATTGTTATTCTCAACTATAGGAGTTACGGAATTATTTTTTGTTTTTCCTTCACAAGAATAGGTGTAGTGTCTTCCCTTCATCTTCTTGTCGTTTGTCCTGCGTGTTGTTGATTTTTGTATACTTAAACCTCTTGTTTTTTAGTGGCGGCGGTATAGGTCTTCTAACTCTTCCCATGTTCTTGTTGTCACCCATTCCAAGTTTTCGTAAATATAACGTCCTGTATTTCATTACCAGGTCCTGTTTTATAAACATTAGAGAGTTAACTTCAAGACCTATATGTAAACCTTAGTAGATGAAATGGGAACCTCATAATATATTATAAATAACTCAACAAAAAAAAGAAGCAATCTCTTGATCATGTACAGTAAACAACAGGTAAAAAACATAATTCTCATGCTAAAACTTCACACTGCATCAGGTCCTATTTTTTAAACATCAATCAGGAGCTACAATGAACCTCAACATCAATATGTAAACCTCAGTAGATAAAATAAGAACCTCATAATATATTATGAATAACTCAACAAAAACAATAGTAATCTCATGATCATGTAAAGTAAACAACAGGTGAAAAATATATAATTCGCATGCTATAAACTTCACACTGCATCAGGTCCTATTTTTTAAACATCAAACAGGAGCTACAGTGAACCTCAACATCTACATGTAAACCTCAGTAGATATAGATGAGGTCCTATTTTTTTTATGAATAACTGAACAAAAAACAGCAACCTCGTGATCATGTACTGTAACGAACAGTAGTAAAAAAACACAATTCTCTTGCTATAACTTGTCACATCATCGGGATAAACATGAACATTAGTAGGAAATATAGAGAGAACTCATGCTATAAGATCAATGAACATTAACTAAAAAACAGGGAACATCATTCATATACTGAGCAAGGATTCTTAGTTACAGCAGAATGTACCAAACCTCATTCTTATTATATACATCTTATATGAAATAATAAGCCTCAATTCTTCGTCGACAATACCTGCGATTTGCATAATCTCATTTTTCTCAAAGTAAGTTCCTTTTGAAGTTCCTGATTTTGATTTGATGTCAGAGTAAGTTCCTGATTTTTCTGGTGAGGTTCAGGCAACTTGTTTTTCCTGTCAATTCGATCAATTAGAACATCTTTTCTATCACATTCATGAACAAATTAAAGCGGATTATAGAAGAAATTTGTTTACCAGGTCAAATCTCCTGCGTTTTCGTTGTTTGAAGCTTCGTTCGTGCATCTTTTGAATTCGTAGAGATCAGAGCTGAAATCGTCAAGATTGGAGATGAAATCGTCCAAATTTCGTCGCGGTTTGATGAGCTTTAGATTGAGCGAATTTCGGAATATGAGATTAGAGATTAGAGAGAGAAAGAAAAAGTTATTTTTTCGTGTTTATGATATTTTCTTTTCAAAATTGTACATCAGCCCCTCTGTTTTCTCGACCTTTTCAAATATTGTGCCAAAAAAAATATATTATGCCCAGACCCCAATTTTTACAGCAAGATGATTTGTCTTGATCACTGCCTAAAGTTTAGACTTCTTCACGGAAGACCATCTCTAATATAAAAGCTTTCATAAAAAAAAACCCCACAACACCTTAAGCTTTTAGAATTTACAGACATCACCCAGCCTTTTTCTAAAACTCCTAGATATTGCACGTTAGTCTCGGTCTAACCATGAGATTGTACTTTGTCCAAGTAGAAATCGGCCAAACGCCATCGTTTAATCGAGTCCTCCACTGCACGAGTCTTTTAGTTTCTCCCTAACACTCGCGGGTGTACCCAATTGGTTGGGAGTGTGGTACATCAAGGGGCAACGCCCAAGTTCGAACCTCGGCTGCAGCTGTGTGGGGAGTTTCTGGGCCATCATGGGGTTATTCCCCAAGGGGTGCTCAGGGTCCCTAGTGTGCACCGAACGGTCTCGCCACATGGTCCTGGTGACTGGCTACCGTGACTTACCTCTCATACGATGGCTGTGGTGTCGACTGATACGAGCGCACACAGAGCCTTTTAGTTTCTCCCTACATCCCTCGCTCAATAGGAATTCTCTAGGGTTTGTAACT
Organism: Rubia peregrina; assembly: GCA_032355705.1. Lineage (NCBI taxonomy): Eukaryota > Viridiplantae > Streptophyta > Magnoliopsida > Gentianales > Rubiaceae > Rubia > Rubia peregrina. Next base: position 2,391,560 of record JAULKK010000003.1, read on the forward strand.
GTCGGTATATTTAGGAAAAATTTTGGTGAAGAAATCTTCAACGATTCGATTCAGGGTTTTCCGTATACGGAGATCGCTGTCGTCTTCGTTGAAGAAATCCCTATCTGTAAGGAGGTTAGGGGAATTCTACGTTTAAACATTTTTGTTTCTTGTTCAACGGGAATTCTAGAATATCGAGAGAATATATGTATTGATGGGGGTGTGCGAGAGTTGCAAAAAGGGAACTACCGTGCCAGATCCTCACACTGGGAATTTGGCGTGCATATCATATGGGCTGGTACAGGAATTTGACAATTTTGAGGCCTATGTGCAGTGGCGTAGCCAGGAATGGGAGAGTGAGAGGGCGATTTAGACCTAAAATTTTTTTCCATTTAATTGCATACACTAGATAATTTTTTTTCATTTAATTGCATACACGAGAAAAAAATGTATGGATTTATTTGTAAAATTTACAAATTTTGTGGGTGTTTTATGTAAATTTCTGAAAAAAGTAGTGGGGTAAAACTTAATTTTAAAAAATGTATGGATTTATTTGTAAAATTTACAAATTTTGTGGGTGTTTTATGTAAATTTTTGAAAAAAAGTAGTGGGGCAAAACTTAATTTTTTCCAAAACTTAAGGTGTAAAATTTAAAAAAAAAGTAAGTGGGCACGGTAGAACACTGGCTCCGCCAGTGATGTCGGTGGTATTAACGACGATCCAAGCACCTTTGTCGGTGTCGGTAGCGGCATTTATAGTTACAGAGAAACTAAAATTAGAAATGCTTTGGAGATTATAGGATACTTGCTTTTAAATTTGAATTTATCGCAAGGCGGAATAGCCAAGCGAGTCAAGGATATGGTTTACTTGGTAACAGATGGCGAATATGGCTGTGGGAGATGGTTTCCGATTTTCGTTGCTACGTTGTGACGAGGAAAAGAGAGTAACGCATTGTCGGTTGCCCAGTTGGGTGATTTGGTTGGATGTGATAGTTGTGAGATGGAGAATATGATCAATGGAGTTATGAAATTTCTCGAACTGAAGTTGCCTGAGTTTGATGTCTTCAGCTCTTTTCGATGCACTATAGAGACATTTTCGAGTTATCTTCAGCTTTCTCAGGAACAGGTAGAGGTGATGACGAAGGAAGGAATATTCTAATTCAGTGTTCGATGAAGTGGTGTTTGACCAATAGGAGGCGCCCCGTGCCTGCGGCAGCTGTTTTGGTTTTAGTTGTACAACTAAATAGAGTTAGGGTGAAGATGGAGGAACTTGCAGACAAGTTGCATGTGGCGTCAATCACGTGTAAAAAGAGGTATAAGAAACTGTTGAGCAGGCTTGTGAAAGTTGCCCAGGCCTTGCGTTGGGGGGGGAAATGTTACTGTTAAGAATATTGTTGAGAATGCTCTATGTGTAATTCAGTACTTGGAGATGAAGTCCAGCTCAAGTTGTGGCAAAGCAAAGAGTTTTGAGATTTGGATGACTCGACTGCTGACAGTCTGAACAAACAAGTGACAAGTATTTCTAATACCTGACTCGAAGTATTTTTAGGTTGAAAATCCCTCAGTTTTGAGGATTGACCATCCCGGTGAACTACAGATTTCGCGTCAATCTCTGGCAGCCATTCATTCTAAACTTTTGGAGGAGTGTTCAGTGGTCAAGTCTGCAGCTAAGAGAGGGGGTGCTGATAGTAGAAAGCGGAAAAAGAGTAGTGACATCAATGACTTGAGAGAATGATGGACAGGTAAATCAGAGATGAGTGAGAAACTGTCGCTGGAGGAATTATTAGACAGGGATGTCTTATGATAAGGGCCAGTTAGCCTATCAAAGTAGGAGAGACAAGATAACCGCTCCCAAGTCAGGGATAGAAAAGATTATGCATCCATCTGATGTTGGAAAGAGCTTGCCGATGGCAATTGGTAGTCCTGATAAGAAAAGGAAAGCGCCCGATGGAAATGATCGGAAAGACTTTATCATTGAAACACTTCTCCTGCATCAAGTGAGAAAGGAGGAGATAGAGAAGGGACATTACAATACCTTATTGGACTTGCATGTTTTTCATCATTTGGAGAATTGATCCTTTTTACAGGCCATTCTTTACTTGAAAAGCTTGGGAGGATGGCATTGTTCATAATTATTCATTGTTACTCCAAAATTGGTGATAGTCCAGTGGAAGCTCACCATCATATTCTCTTGTAATACAAGTGCAGTGCTTGTTTAGATGTTGGCAATTACAATCAGGCCAGATTATTACATATCCAGTGCAAGAAATTCTTCAAATTTCAGATGCGTGAATTTCAAGTCCGTTAATTTGTGGAAGTTTTTCCCGACTATGTTGTTTGACAGAACTGTGCTTATAAGCAAAACCGACTTATTTTGAAAGCAGATGTCTGTTTTTCCTCCAAAAATAGTTAATGCTTTTAAAATAAACTATTTTTTTTACATTTTACTAAGTACTAAAAAAGATTTTAGTTATAAGTAAACAGCAACTTATAATCTCTGCCAAAGAACTTATAAGAGGTCTTTTTTTGTTGGTAAATGTGGAACAGGATCCTTGTCGAAAAATGGTGGTTAATGTAAATAGAGTCAGTCAACCCAAGATATTTGGAAAATAATATCGAGTATGTTCAGATTCAAATTATGCCCGCCAATTTAAAAAATACGAGGTTAATTTCATTAGATGAGCGAGAAATTAACCCATTTTGCTAATGCTAAGTACAAAGATAAGTCCGTCCACAGAGAAAATAAGATTCACGAATACTTTAAATACTTGAAAGAATATAAAACAAGAATAATACTGCAATGTATAACCACAAAGCGGAACTGCAGTCAAGAAGAAAACATTAGTAGACTGCTGATTTTGGATGGGATGATGCTGGATGCCATCTGTTTGAGTCTTATTCAGAAATGCAGGAATAAGTACTATCAAATACCAACTAACATATAGATTACAGAACCAACTAAGATTGAATGTATTACCAACCAACACAGTGTGACAACTGCAATCCTATATCCTGCTGATTTAAGAAAAGAATGTCTTAACGGAAATTGATGGTACAAATCAGTCCTTTGTGTTCCCAAAGAATCTGGAAAGTCGCAAAGGCCCTGCCTCCTCTTTCTCATCCTCGCTCGGTTGCTTTGACCTTGATCTGTGTTTTCGGTCTTTCTTCCTTCTTTTTGATCTTGATTTTGATCCTCTTGGCTCATCATCACTACTTGATGACTCTGTTGTCGAACTTTCAGAACTAGAGTCTGAGTATTTCTTCGAGTGCTAGCAAGGGACAAACCAAACTATGTTCATAAAGCCATCATAACTCAAACAAGAAACTCATTTGAGGCTTTAGGCAATCACTTTGACGAATGGAAAATATGAAAATTCAACAGGGAAAATGTTTATTTAGTTAGCTGCAAAGCACCTAAACTAAAATCCATAAGCAAGTTACAGTCTTTTAAGCTTTCAAAGAGCCAAAGAAATATGTATCAGACAGAACATCCTGAAATAACGTACTTCAAGCACAGGCATAAGATATAGGCGAAGTGAATCTCATCCTTTTTTCTTTGAAAGTGAATCGCATCCTTGACTTATCATATACAAAGAAAAAAGGGAAAATGTAATTACAACAGAATCAAAACACAATATGATAAAAGCTTGAAGATATCTGGCAAATCAAGCAATGCACTAAAACCTTATACCAGAAGAATGAATTCCAAGAAGATTATTTTCACATCAGAATTTCATGAAAGTAGTACAATATACCAGCTGATGCAAAAGGCATATCAACAAGAAGAAATCACATGGGTCCACATGGTGAGAGCAATTCAATTACGCCCAGTAACCAGCATTCTATCACATGTTGACCAGGTTTCTGATGAATCCAAAAACATGTGCTCAAATGTCCATATTGATGTTACCAATAAGAAAGCACAATTACAGAATGGCATTTTAAACTTTTTCCGTGGAAATGTAGGAAATTATGTCAGTTAGCAAAACAATACCATAAGATTTTCTACAGAGACACACAAACATAAAATAATATACCTCCCTCTTCTTACTGCTGCTGCTGCTGCGCTTCTTTGAATCCCCACCTTTCTTATCTGAAAAAACAGTATTAACTTAATTACGGATCAACATAACAGGCAACTGAGGATGTTTATTCACTGCAGAGCCATTACCCTTTCTACTAGATTTACTGCTCGAGTGATTTCTTCCTTTAGAAAGTTTCAGTGCCCTTTCTGCATCCAGTTGAGCTCTATACTCCCGCATCATTTTATCTTTATCCGCTTCTAACTCCCCCCTTTTCATTTCTTCTTCCTAACAGATATCCCGTGAGAAACCAACAAACAGTGCAACTTACAAGAAATAAGTCACAAAATAAAAAAAAACCATTCACAAAATACCTTTAAACTTGATTTTCATCAGAAACATAACACAACCACAGAAGGCAAAAGGCAAAGAAATTTAAATAACAGTCAACATAGTAAATCTGATGCCAAGGAAATCTAATTGGCATGCTGGACAATTGATAAAATGCTGGGTACAAACTCTCCAGCTCTAATTCTATCAGAAACTAACACTCCCTCTGGTCAAATTTAAGGTTTTTATATTGGTTTTGCACAAAGTTTAAGAAGTGTGAATAAAATAAGAGAAAGTAATGTAAGAAAGTGGACCATATGAGAATGGAAGAATGAAATTGAAATTTATAAGAATATTATATCAGGAAATGTGGACCTTTAGAACATTAAAAGTATGCTGGTAAATAGAGAGAAAAAACTAGGAGCCTTAAATTGGGGTGGAGGGAATATTATATATATATATAATATACTCCCTCCGTCCCACTAATAAGTTCCGAATTACTTTTGCCAAAATTTAAGACAAGTCTATGTGGCATCAATGGGTGATGACAGTAGTAGGCCCACATAAATTAAATGGAAGGAAGAGTTATGACCACATATTTATAGCTAAATGTTGAAAGTTTAGAAATGGGAATTTATTAGTGGGACGGACCCAAAAAGAAAGTAGAAAGTTATTAGTGGGACGGAGAGAGTATGAATCTTCCTCTGCAGACAGGTGATAACATATTAGAAACTTAATGTACGTATCAAGGAAAAGCTTACACCATCAGCTAGCATAACCAAAACTACCGTTTGTGAAATTTGATATGTTCTCTTTCTCACTTATTGTTGGATATAACAGGTCATGTAGGCACCATACGGAATCACACTTGGAATCCTGTTATAAGTGACTTCAAGAAGTCCTGATAGCCCAATCAAACTTAATGATTCAAACTTATATAGGCCCAACATTTCAATTACGTTTAGTAAATGGTACTGGTAGCCGTCTACCCAAGTGTTAGCACAACATGACCATGTTGACAATTTTAATGCATCACATGAACCCAGAATTCACCAATCAAAGATCATACAGCTTCACATACTGATATTTGTTAAACACTCCTCATCTTTTCTCTTGAGAAAAATTCATAGATCTCAAATAATAAAAATAAAATATTAAGTAGCCAACGTCTTGTGAAAACGAGGAAGTTTGATACGGAGAAATTTCTCAAGGAGGATTCATTCTTTATATTAAAATACATTGTATCCTTCTTTATTATCTCTTCCAAAGTATCTTAGCGCTAAAACAAATTAAAAGGGATCGAGGGTGGCCTAAAAAGACTTGGGAAGAGACAATAAGAAGGATATGATGTGTTTCAAGTATAAATGAAGTTACGTATCATAACCAAGCATGGTGGCGGGATATGATCCGTATAGCCGACCCTTGGCTTTAAAATGTGGTCGCATCGGACCGCATAATGTGTGATGCAACACGATGCGGTGGGTGGGCGCATCGGAGATGTGATGCACCACGATCTCCAGGATGCGGAACGCCTCGGAGCGCATCCGCATTATTCCGATGCGGTTGCATCCGGGATAGATGCAGTTCTGGGCTGCTTGACTGGGTCAAAATAGAAAGCACATTCTATTATAGTTGGCCCAGTCCAAATTAAATAAAAACCCTATTTTTCTTGAGTTAAAATACGCTCCCAGACGCACAGGCTCATCTTCTTCATCATTTTCATTCAAATGCACCTGCCGCCCTGCGTATGCTATAAGCCTACAGCTTAGGGTGCTTCTCCAACTCTCTAAATCCGGTTCAATTAATCTCCTCACTCTCTTGATGATTTGACTTATAGTGCCGTGAGAAGAGCTTACGGAATAGATGAGCCTAGTTACACCACAAGAGCTAGAAGAAACATTATTGGATCTAGTTCAAACCCCACACCACAAAGGATAGCTTTGATTGATGAAGATGAAGAAGAAGTGGAACAAGATATTGGAGAGGATGAGGGGTTGGAGATGATGGTGATGTGATGGTCATTGGCGATGATGAAGATGATGATTTCATTGATGATCTTTAAACATGTATTGATTTGAAATCATGAAGTCAAAACTTTTAGTACATAGGAACTATGTTGTCTTTGTGTCATTTTGTTTTTTGGATGTTTTTGGTTGACTTTGGAGAGTCTTGAAACTTGATATTATTCTCGTGTGTTGTTAGTACTTGATATCTATTTGCTATTTTTTTGAAGTTATTAAGAATCTAATTTCACATTTGATGATTTAAAGTTGCCTTGCGTATGCTATATACACACATATATTGAATATACAATAGGTAGCGCATTAAACCGTGATGCAGCCGCATTATCAGTGCATCACGCATTATACTAATGCAGGCCCTTAGCGCATTTTAGCGCATTATGCATTTTAAAACCAAGGTTCAAAGAAACTTAGGTAAACCTTAGCTGAAGTCTCAAGGCTTGTCTAATTACTAAAGTAACTCGTGTGATTGAGTGAAACTTCTAGTTCTAGAATAAATTATAAAATTGTTTTATGATAAGCAACACATAAATAGTGGAAAAATAAAATAGGATCAAAATTTAAAAGAAGCAATGAAGTTTATTAGCTAAATTTCAATAACACGAGGAAACAAAAAGTCGCTCCTCTTTTCTAAAAATCTTCCGCTTCGAAAGAATATGTCGCTTACCATCATTGCCGACGTCAAAAAAGCAGGTTCATCACCAGAACTTACAATTCATTGGCAAAAGGCAGGTTCATCTCCATCAGCAGAACCTGCAATCCCTCGACAAACAGCAGTTGTTACCTTTTTATAATTCTAATTCAAATCCGTCTGAAGAATAAATTCCCTTTTCTTGTTATTTCTTCTTATTTATTTATTTATTCATCAAGTCGTCTGAAGAGTTGGTTTGAGTGATGATCCTTTAGGATTTTTCAGAATTATGGTAGAATCATTATTGAGTATTAAATCTTGCCCCAAAAACGTCTGCCTGATTAGGCTTCGGTTTAGCCAAGTTCTCGTCACCAAACCACTCAGGCTATCACCAGTTTAAATTCCTTTTTGGGTATCTTCTGATGAGACATTCATAGAGTTCATCGACTCTAATGATATTTCGCCGAAGAAGACTATCATCTGATGAGATATCTCGTCTTTGGAGAGTGGCTATCCTCTTATAAGATTTCAACCGATGGAGATTATCTTCTAATGAGATATGTAGTCGATAGAGAGTACCTATCCTCTGATGAGATTTTGGAAAATGGAGTTCATATTCTAATGAGGTATCTCGTTGATGGAGAGTGTCTATCCTAAGATTGGATTCAGCCGATGGATATTATCTTATGATGAGATATCTAGTCGATGGAGGGTGTCTATTCTCTGATGGGATTCCAGTCGATGGAGATTATCTTCTGATGAGATATCTCATTGATGGAAAGTGGCTATCCTCTGATGGGATTTCAACCAATGGAGATTATATTCTAATGAGACGTCTTGTCGATAGAGATCTTTGATCTCATAAGGAGTCTGAACATAAATAAATAACAAAAAAACATGTTGCCCTATAGTTCCTCCTGGGGTGAACTACTCCCTCAACATCATATTACAAAAAGTGAAAGTGTTTCCAGCATATAGCTTTTTGTTTGGGGAAGAAGCTATGCCCTGGTTGGTACATGGAGTCATTGTGGTGGAATATTCATTGTAGTGTTGCTCATCGATGGTACCTTCGAAGATTGATGATATTCTATCTTTTGGGATTTTGATTTCCCATCATGTCTTCTAGTACGTAGCTTTCTCCAACATGTGTTTCGGCAACTTTGTATGAGCCATCCCATTTGGTTTCTAGTTTCCCTTCTTTCTCTTGTCGACTTTTTTTTTGTTTCTTCTCATAACCAGTTCTCAAGGGATGAACTAGGTTTTTGCAACCTTCGGTCATGGTGCTTTTATTATGTTGCCTTTCACCTTGGCTTGATGAAGCCTAGATTTCACTCTTTTTTCATCCAACAAATCTAAGTCCATGCAGACTTCTTCGTCATTCATTTCCTCTCATGGTTATGTTTTTTGAAGGCTAGGCAAGCTAATCTTAGCATAATTTATCGCTCCCATCCAGTAAACCAAGCTAAATAGTGTTTCCCCATGTGGGGGTTTTCTTGGTCGTTTGATTACATTGGGTAACTCGTACACCTAATTGCCTTTAGATCCCACCAATCAAGCCTGTTCCATTGGTGACCTTGACCCGGTCGTTGGCTTGGGAGTGATACACCAACATAAATTTATGCCGGATATTGAAGTCATCACACTATATTTTAGAGGGATTGTGGGAAAATTATCTCCCATTATCCGTGATCATGGTTCAAGGTATGTTGTACCTGCATTGTATATATCTCCAACATAAAATCGATAGAGATCACACATTTTAGGTTGGTTAATGTGGCTGACTCAACCCACTTGGTGAAGTAGTTTATGGATATAATCACGTACTTAACTCCTCCAACTGCTTCTGGGGACGAACTTACTAGTTCGATTCCCCACTTTTTGAATGGTCAAAATCCATGGATCGTCATCATCTCCTCCCATGGAGCTCGTATTATTGGGGAATGCTTTTTGACATGGCGTGCATGTCTGGATCAACTAGGAAGAATCTTTGAACATCTTTATCTAGTAATAACCAACCCAAACTAGTTTCTTAGCGATTGACATGACTCTTTGGTGAGATTCACAAACCCTTTGATGAACTTCCTCAATGAAATATTTTTCTTCTTTCATTGCCACATACCGTAAAAGGGGCATTAAGTATCCTCTCCTGCACATAATTTCATTTTGTATCACGTATCCTGGTGCTTTAACTTTGATCTTACTGGCTTTCGCCCTATCTTCGGGTAATGTGGCATCCCTTAAATATAATATGATCAACGTCATCCAGTTCTCCACTTTGTCTATGACCACAATAGATTCCTCCTTATAACTTCAACAGTTCAATGTTTCTATTACCAGTTTCTTAAGAGATTAGTGGTTCGAAAGTCAAAATATAGGGCATAGAGAAAGTTTTGACCATATGGGCTACTCAAGAAGACTCTTGCTCCACATCCTCTATTGTGAGATGAACCATTAATGTACAATTTCATCTCTGGTCATCTTCAATGAAGGATTCTTCTAGGGTATCATTTTTCATTTCTACTATGAAGTCATCCAGGCATGGCCCTTGAATACCAAACTCGCCTAGCTCAATCACTCATTTCATCATTCTACCTGATGATTCAAGTTCAAGGAATACCTAGCGGATCATATGATTATTCGTATATATACTTGTGAGCTTGGAAGTAGGGCTGCAAGCACCAAGCTGCATGTACCAAGGATAGAACTAACTGTTAGAAAATCTTATATCGGATCTGCGGTACCTGAAAAGCTCTGTTGACTAAGTAGATACGTGTTGTTGTCGATCCATTTACTTAACTGCATTAATGGCTTTTGGCGATGTTATTATATGTAAGTACAAAATTTCTCCCTTCTCCAACTTCATGAAAGGTTGCATGGTGTGAAGATGTTGCTCCAGTTGTTGAAAAATAGCTTCACATTTTTAGTCCGTTCAAACTTCTTGCTTTCTTCGGTATCTGAAAAATGAGATATGCCTCTCAGCCCATTTTTGATTAAAAAAAGACTCAAAACGGCTAGGGAGCTCGTAAGGCATTGAACATCTTTAGTCGACATAGGTGATTGCATCTTGAGGATGACATCGACCTTTTTTGGATCGACTTCTATCCCCTTATTTGACACCATAAAACCAACGAATTTCCCAGCATCCACGTCGCTGTGGCTTTCAGTGGGTTAAGCTTTAAATTTTCATTTCAGAGCCTGTCAAACGTCACCTTCAGGTCGGCCAAATAGTCTACATAGGCTCTTTACTACCATGTCCACATAGATTTGAATGTTCCTTCCGACATGTTCTTTGAATATCTTATCCACCTGTCGCTGAAAAGGATCATACATTTTTTAGTCTAAATGACATCTTATTATCTCACTCTACCATCTAGTGTTAACCTGTGAGTGCATCGAAGAATGCTAACACCTCATACCTTGTAATGACTTCAACAAGTTGATCAATCGGGGAAGTGGATTGCTTTCTTTTGGAAAACACTTTGTTTTAATTTGTTAAGACTGTGCACATTCTCTATTTACTATCATGCTTTTTCACCATGACTGGATTTACTAGCATCTTCGGATAGACTATCTCTTTCATCAAGTCCGTCGGGACTAGCTTTGACACTTTTTCC
>JAULKK010000003.1:2416827-2431850 GCA_032355705.1 Rubia peregrina
AATAATGGTGATTTTACTGTGAAATCTGCATATATGTCTCTTAGAAATAGGAAAAATGCCATTTCAATTTTAGAAAATGTATGGAATTCAATAATTCCAAACAAAAATTTCAATTTTGTTTGGAGATTATTGAATAACTCCCTACCTTTTGATAACATTCTGTTGAGAATTGGGTTTCACTTTATAATGTGTAGCATGTAGCAACCAAGACTCATTAGATCATTTTTTTCAATGATTGTCAGGTTTCTGCTCAGATATGGGATAGGTTTCACTTTATAATGAGTTTATCAACCACTTCCTTTTTGTCCATATCTAAAAGATTGCATTACTATGTGAATTTAACATATTCCTCTACATTAAGGCTATCACTTCTTACTAATCTGCCTATGATTATTATTTGGGAGCTCTGGAAGTCCAGAAACTGTATGGTAAAAGAGAAACACACACATTCAGCAGAGGTTATCTGGTCTAACATAAAGGCACTGTCTATGACACTTTATTCAGTTTATAGTTTACAATTCATTACTTTGGATAGCCCTTACAGTGTTCATGGACTTGTTCCCCCTGGTTTAAGAGGAAAAGAACAAATATCATAACAATTTTCTGGGTCAAACCAGAAAGAGGTCTGAAGATTAATTGTGATGCTGCTTTTGATGGTTCATCTGCAGGTTTGTGGATAGTAGTTAGAGATGAAATTGGGGCTGTATTGCATGCTATCTCTAAACCGGTTGATCAGGTAGTTATATCACCTCTTCACGCTGAGTTATTGGCCCTTTTTGTAGGCATGAACTGGTTACGGGACTCCACCACTTTTGCACTTTTTGAATCTGATTCTAAACAAGCGTTGATGATTATAAATGGATTAGTGAAACCGCCATGTCAACTGCTACAACTCACAAGAATAATTCAAGCTCTTAAAGCTGAAAAGTCTTATGATCAAGAATATCTTCAGAGAAGCAAATCAGCCGGCGAACTACTTGGTGAAGAAGGCAAAGACTACGAAGGAAGTGTCAGACTTTGATCTCATTGCAACATCCCAAAGGTTCCAGTTCATGATTAGAAAGGATCTTTTTATTCCTCACTTCCGGAAGATGAAGATTGTATAGTTGGTTCATCTATGATGCTTTATAGATTACCTTACTGCAGTGTTACCTGCCTTGTTCATATGAGATGTACTAGAGGTTATCATGGCTGCATTGATATCTTGATGCCTTGAATGTAGGAGTCGTAACTTTCTGGCCATTCTAGTTCTCACACGGGGGTGGAGGAATCTAGCAATGGAGACACAATTTCGACTTCTTCATTCTATTAGAAGTAGCTCTTGACTTTGTTACATTTTGATGGTCAAAGTTTTTGGCCTTTTGATGGTTTTGGGGATCCATTAAATAACCCCACCTCCATGTGGTTTCTATTTTTTTTAAAAAAATCTTGGGGGTATATATGCACAAACACAAGAACTGGGGGCATGAATGAATTTATCCCCCTATTTAAAATTGTAGCTTGGCGGTTCTGCTTTTCTGTTTTAACCGGTCTGGTTGGTTAGACAGTTCGAAGAGCTGGTTAGCAACTCATGTATATTAACATAGCTTGTACAAATTTCGGAATTAAGCAATATACAGAAAACCTTTCCCCCTCTTTCTCTAACTTTCTGTTTTGAAGAAAACACCAATTTTTTTTTACTTTAATCCGCTGATTTCATATTCACGACAAAAAATTCTTCTCTCTCACCTTTACCTCCAGGGAAAAAATCTCCCCTTTCCTCAAATTGATCCGTTTATATGATGTTAACTCATGGCCAAATCAACCGATTTTGTGATTTAGAAAGTGAAAAGCAAACTCAATTATTTATTTATATCTACTTTGATAAAGAAGCCTCGAATTGAGCAGAGGAGGAATATTGGGAGACAATGGACTGCATATTCACACAAATAATTTGACTTTCACCTCCAATTTGCATCTTTACAAAGCCCACCCAGCTTTGAAACTTGCCTTTATGGTAAAGAAGTAAAGCCGCTGGAAAACTGTACGTACATACATTACCCTTTCAATGAGGAGATTAACCATTTGCTTCCTTTCCTGGGTTCAAATTAAAAGCCTACCTCCTCTTCAAATCAAAAACTAACCGTCCAAATAAGTCCAATTATTTCCCCCCTCCACTGTCAGGCATTTGCTGCACCTTGTGACTCCTAAAAGTCCAAACTTATCTCAGAACAACAGAACAGCAATAATTCAGGTCTAGGAGCCTTTGCCCACTGTGGCCATGAAAAGCAGCTAAGAAGAACTTTCTCTTTCTTTCCATTATTTTTCTCTCACATTTCACATCCCTCCTTTCTTCAACCTTCATCCATTTCCTGGAATATCAACAACAGAAGCAACAAAGCCCCACCTTTCAAAATGCATTCAATCGTCTTCATTGTTTTGCACTTGCTAAGTCTCTGTTTGTTAAGCACAAGCCACCCCGCCGCCGTCAACCGCCGTCTCCTCCACCAACCTTTGTTTCCTGTCGACCATGCTCTTCCGCCGGTGCCGTTACCCGCCCCTGAGTCTCAGCCTCCGCTTGAGCCAAAGTACCCTTTCTCCTCTCTTTCGCCGCCCACCACACCTCAAACTCAAGCCCCGTTTTTTCCATTCTACACCTCTCCAACGCCTCCTCCACCACCGCCGTCCGCCGCTATGGTAACCTTCCCGGCCAACATTTCCTCCCTCATTGTCCCTCGCTCGACTTCCTCCTCCGGCAAACGCATCTCACACAAGCTCGCCGTCGTCATAATCTCCGTTTCCTTTATTTCCGCAGCCGTCATTCTCTCCGTCGTCGGTTTCCTCTTCCTCCACCACAACCGCCGGCGCTACCAACGCCACGAACCACCCACCGCCAAAACAGACAACGTCCGTCTCTTTCCACCCAACGCCACCCCCTCCGACAGAACACCCACTACTAAAAAAGTACCTCACCGGTCTCCGCCGCCACCGCCGCAGCTCTCCCGCCACACCGCCTCCACCTCTAGCTCTGAGTTTCTGTACTTGGGAACTCTCGTGAGCTCAAGAGAAGTAAATGGCATCTCCCATAGCCCAAAGAACAGCCTCCCACCTTATCAGAGCCTCGGGTCGCCGGAGCTACTGCCGCTGCCGCCGCTGCCACGTCACCAGTTCCACGAAGAGCATAGTGAACCCAAACTGGGTTCCGACGATGAGGACGAGTACTTCTCTCCGAGAGACTCCACAGGGGAAAGACAGAATAATCCTGAAGAGAAAAATGAAGCGGAAAATGGCGGGATTTCAACCTCGAACTCTTATCATTATTCCCAGACTCATTCTCTAGTGAGTAGTCCTTCAATAGAATTGCATTTGAGCCCGAAAAGTAGCATGAGATCGGTGTCACCGGATTCCATAGCTTATTTTCCGGCGCCTCCACTGTACATTCCTATTCCTGCCCAAGGGCTGCCAGGATTCCGTTCATCTCCGCCGTCTTCCGGGGACACGAGGAACTCGCCCTCACGGGTTTCAGATAGTTCAGGAATGTACATGGAGTCTCCTGGTGAAATCTTGAGCCTTTCTGCTAGGTTTGGTGCTGGTGTTGGAGTGATTGCTCCGCCACCGTCATCCGCACCACCGCCTCCTCCACCAAGGTTCTGGGAGACCCCAGTGATGGGCGCTGGTCCTCCGGAGCTAGTGGCACCATCTAGGCCTGTTCTTGGAGAGGATGGAGAAAGTATGGAGAGTGTTATGAAGCCTAAGTTAAAAGCTTTGCATTGGGACAAAGTGAGAGCGAGTTCTGACAGAGCAATGGTTTGGGATCAGCTCAAATCTAGTTCTTTTCAGTAAGATTTGGATTGGTCTTTCAGGTTTTAAGAAAAAATGATGATTGGGTTTGGATGGCTAAAAAAGTGAGAATTTTTTATGTAGGTTGAATGAGGTAATGATTCAGAAGCTTTTTACTGCGAATGCTTTGAATTCAAATCCAAATGCAAAAGATAAAGTCTGGCGCCCTATGATGGCAACGGCGAATCAAGAAAACCAGGTTCTTGATCTAAAGAAGTCGCAAAACATTGCAATCTTGTTAAGGGCGCTAAATGTTACTGAAGAAGAAGTCTGTGATGCCCTTTTGGAAGGTAAACAAAGATTACCTTTGATTTACTTTGGTAATGTACTATTATACTTGTGCAAAATTGCAAATACTGTGATACATTTGATTGCTTTGGTTGTTATGCTTCCTCCTTTAATTCAAATGAAGCTACCATGAGGTCAACATGTTCTATACGGGCAAGTTGGGCAACTATGAAGATGGTGCGGTAGATGCACAGACTTATTACGGGCATGTTAGTAGTGTTGTGGTTGCAATAGACGATTTTTCAATTTTTAAATGATGAATATAGGCAATGCTGACATGCTGGGAACAGAGTTACTTGAGAGTTTATTGAAGATGGCACCTACTAAGGAGGAAGAAACAAGATTGAGGGAGTTCAAAGATGAATCACCATTCAAGCTTGGGCCTGCTGAGAAATTTCTCAAGGCTGTGCTATGTGTACCCAACGCATTCAAGAGGGTGGATGCTATGCTCTACATTGCCAATTTTGATTCTGAGGTTGAGTACCTCAATAGGTCATTTGAGACCCTGGAGGTAAATTTCTGCGTGTAAAATTCTCGTCTATAAGAATCTATGTCTTGCAGTCCAATCATCTTTTGCACTCACTCAATCCCATAATAATAAGTACATCTTGTACAAGGAATGAACTTTTTGTCCCTTTTATGACATGTTCGTCTTAGCAACGGTTGGCGGGGAAAAAGAGAGAAAATAATGAGCCTTTTTCCCTCAGACAACTTTGTTTTAAATGTTGGATACTGAACTCTAACAGGATATGAGTAGCATTTTTTCCTTCCAAATTTCAGCATGCCTTGTAGGCTATGCTAGTTCTGCCTGGTAGATTTGACTGATTTGTTAGTTTTGTTTTAACTTATTTTCTTTTCTCCTTCAAAGAATGGCAGATATCTTCGATTATGATTCTTGTTGAAACTTGAAACCGGAACATGTATGCATCTACTATGATTTGTGTGTTTATTTCATTAGAATTAGAAATTTTGCTGTAGTTCTAAGCATAGTTTCTCTGCTCAATTCAGGATTCATTATAGTATGTTTTTCATGCTATTTTTTCAGGAATCCTGTAGAGAGCTTAGGAACAGCAGAAAGTTCATGAAGCTTCTTGAAGCTGTTCTCAAAACCGGTAACCGGATGAATGTTGGAACTAACCGGGGAGATGCTCACGCGTTCAAGCTTGACACGCTGCTTAAGCTTGTAGATGTGAAGGGCACTGATGGTAGAACGACGCTCCTGCACTTTGTCGTGCAAGAGATCATCAAAGCAGAAGGTTCTCGTCTTGCTGGTGCCACTTCAAACCAAACTGCAGAGACAGACCATCAGCTTGCCCTACAAAATGAAGTTGAGTTCAAGAAGCTAGGCCTTCAAGTTGTTTCTGGCTTAAGTGGGGAGCTCAGTAATGTCAAGAAAGCTGCTTCAATGGACTCGGATGCACTCAATCATGATGTGGCGAAGCTAGCCGCTGGAATTGACAAAATCGTTGAGGTCTTGAAACTGAGTAAAGAAGAGCTTGCTTTATCTGTAGCTGATGTTAGCAAGGGATTTTCAGAGTATTTAGAAGGGTTTCTGAAGAAGGCAGAGGAAGACATCGTTGCTCTTCAAACACAAGAAGGTGTTGCTCTGTCCATGGTTAAGGAGCTGACCGAGTATTTCCATGGGAATTCAGCCAAGGAAGAGGCTCACCCTTTTAGGATATTCATGGTGGTGAAGGACTTCCTTTCCACCCTTGATCAAGTGTGCAAGGATGTCGGGAAGATGAATGAGCGAACCATGATGAGTTCGGGTAGACAAAGTCAGGCAATGGTGAATCATCCGAGCCTTCCTCAAGTTTTTCCTGAACTCAATGGTGGACTGTACAATGGTTCTGACGACGATGAAAGGTTGTCATTCTCTTCTTAGCCTTTGCCCTATCTTCTGAGTTTCAGCTTGTGATAACGAAGCAAAGATAGTTCATTTTGCAATCACCTTTCTTGCCTCTCTACTTGTATAAATATTTGTAGAGTATTTTTGAAATGCTGTCATCCTCTATGTAATATAGCCCAAAAGGAGTACCAGGATATTATTATAGTATGAGTGAACTCAGTGTTTCCCTCAAGAATTTTATTTTATGATGATGATTTAGTACCAGAGTACAGGTATCAGTCAACTTGCTATCTTACTGCTTTGGATTCACAGAATGTTCAGAGCAAATCCAAAAATAACATGACAATTTCAAATGATGTCGTTCGCAAAATTTAAAGTAGAGAAATGTTATTGATTTTCAAAGGTAAATGAATGTTGGAGTCCGAAACTCCTAAGAGGATCTCCAATGCAGCCTTTTTTTGGGAGAACTATTGCCACGTAGGAATTATTGACTCTCAACATTAAATTCAATCTCCAATCCAAGAGTCACATGTGAGAGTCGATATTATGTGGAAGGAATTTTGAGCGACCCCGTCGAAGTGAGCCTCTATTCTCAAAGGGTGAAATTGAAGGCCGCGCTTTGCCAAATCAGCCAAAAAAATTGAGCGGGTAATCCAAAATTGTGGTTTTGCGGATTACAAATGCTTTATTTCTTCTTCCCAAGATTTCGATTCCTCATCTAAAATCCCCGATTGTTATCTTTGAGAAGTAGATTTTCTTTTCCTTGAATTATACGAACAAGGATTTCATTACGGTCTACATCGGTTGTTATCGTATTTGAGTTAACTGATGATTTATGTGACCCGCAGATTGTAATATCAATGTTGTACACGAGACTGCAAGTTTGTGATCGACGCCGAGAATCGATCGTGACCAGCCGCTCCTTGTAGTCACTTTTAATTTCTTGAGGTAACGAATTTGATCTTCAAGGTTTTTGTTTTCTTCTGATCTTCTGGGGTAAAATATGAACTTAAGATTTCTAAATTCATAATTTTTTTATCTGCTTGGAAAGCTTTGTTGCAGTAATTTATCTAAAATCATATTATTTGTACCTGCCATACCAAAGAAAGCATGCCAAATTCATAGGTTATTTGATGCCACAATTTCAAGGATTAGAGTTGAAGTTTTCTTAAATCCACTTGTATGAGTACCGTGTCAAGCCGTGGGACAATTTTTCCACTGCCAGTGCATACAATCAAGACTTCCAAGTATTCCAGGAAAACCACTTTCCTCCCCTTCTTTAAGTAACCTTTCAACATCCCTCTCATTCGGTCTCCTCGGATGCTCTTCTTCAAAAATATTTATTACAGCATCACAAAATGTTTAAGGCTTTCGATTACCACTCTCGCCAATTTGAACATATTCATCAAGAACATCTACAAAACAACCATACGCTAGCATCCGTAAAGCTGCCATCATTTTCTACAAAAGACTTATCCCCCACCTGCCAACTGCATCAACTTTTTGGGTAAAGTATTGATCATAATTCTCAATTGCCTGTAGAATATGATTAAATAATTGTACATCCATTCGAAAACGGTGACGAAATTGTTCAGCTGTGTATTTAGAATCTTCTCCCTTAAAATAATCATTGATGATCATAGTAATTTAAATTTGAGACATAATCCACTATGAGATTACTATAGCTTTTTAATGGGGTGGGATTCTTTTTTAAATAAACAAAAAAAGTGGAGACATTTTTGTGTAAATATAGAAAATTTCGTATTCCTATGTAAGATAATTTCAGAATTTTCATTTCATTAATTTCAAAATTTATTGTTGCTTCTTCAACGTGCTCCTTCTTAAGTGCTACAGCTTGAAACCGCTGGAGATTGCCGCGAATTTGTCGAAATCACCATTATTTGTGTGCATGCTTTATATATGAGTTTAGTTGTTGTTTGTGTGCTCAATATTTTTTTTATTTCGTTTTTGTTTTCTGATTTAATGTTGATTTTGCCCTAATTTGAGTTGTTTTCGTGGTTTTTTTTTACAGCGGATGGGCGTTGGAGACGTGAAACTTCCTCTCAGCCTTCCGGATCATCTTCACCAAGTGGATCGAGGTGAAGTGTTCGAAATTCACAATCTAAAAATGCCACAGGTTCGTTGATGTTGTGTTTAAGGTTTTTATGATTTTTTAAATATTTTTTTATGTGTTTATGATCAATTTTTTATATGTTTGTTGTGTTTATGCTAAAGTTTTAATTGATGTTTTTATGTTTTTGCTGCTAGATGTGTTGATGCTTTTTATTGTGATTTCTTTGTTGTCTCTTGTTGAAGACGAGGAATGAAAAGTACATAGTCTTGTTCATGTTGATTCAAAGTCTTTTTTTCCTGTGTGTGAGAGATTCGGTTCTGAACGTTGAAGTCATATTCACCGTTGATGTTGTTTCATTGCTGATTTTGCCTAATTTGTTGAGTTTATTTTAGGTGGTTTTTATTGTAGTTTGAATCTTTTTTCCACATTTGGTTATTTGAATGAGGTTTATGCCAAACACATTGAGGAGAATTATGCCAATTTTTCATTGAGATTCTTGCATTATTGGTTGATATTACATGTTTAGCTGCTAAACTTTATTTTAGTTTGAATATTTGATGATATTTATGCCAAACGTGTTGAGGTGTGAGTTATGGAAACTTTTTGATGAGTTTCTTGCATTATTGGATGATATTACATGTTTAGCTGCTGAACTTTATTGCCGTATGAATGTTTGTTGAGTTTATGCCAAATGTATTAAGATGTCAGTTATGGTAATTTTTCATGATTTTCTTACTTTATTGGTTGATATTACATGTTTCGTTGCTGACCTTTCTGTTGAGCTAAATTAATGGTGATCATTTGTTGTTATTGACCTATTATTTGTTAATGCTGAGCTTTATTGTTGCTTTATTCAGCTGCTCATTTTTTCTAATGTAATGTTTGTTATTTTTTGTACGCCCATCTGAGGCATCTGTACCTGTACTTTGGCGTAGCACAAGCACATGTAAACAACTTGATATAATTCAAATCAGATTGGTAAATTGAACTTGACTTCAACACCTCCTTCTAATCTTGTACAAATTGATGAATATGAGTTGGTTGTGCATTGGGAAGTAAAGAGAAAGCCGTCAATAAAAAAGAACTTCGGAAGAGATTGTGCGATCAATGTCTAGAATTTTAAAGTCACGGAAATTGAAGAAACGTAAATTTCCGGTGTACAAAAATTATGAAGATGTAAATGCTGATTTGGATCAGTCGTTGAAGGCCGCGGGTTCTGAAAATATGGTGGATAGCTAGCTGTAAGTGTTTGATTTTTCATTTTTAAATTTTGGTTTGTGGATGTTTTCTTGTCTATTTGTTAATGTTTGTGTTTTGGTTTTGATACAAGTTCTATTGCAAATAATGCTGGTGTAGCTGCTAAAGATGATTCAAACTCTATTGTTGAGGATAAGGTGATTTCTGATGATGTTCATGATGTTTATGATGAGGTTTCTTTATACGAATTCAGATGCAAACTCCATAAATGAAACAATGTCTCAACTGGATAAAAGCTTTAAGAGTTATGTCAGACATCCTCTAAGTAACATGGTTGGTCTGATGACTAGAGTCAGGAAGAAACTTAAAGATAAAGCATTGAATGCTTTGATTGTTAAAGTACATGAAGAACATCCAAGCCAAAGCCAATTGTTTTGGAAACATTTGACATTATTTCCAGGAAAGCCTAAAAGACTTTGGATAAGAATACACAATACTCTTTTTCCCACTGGGTTTATAGTGTGGCCGTGTAATCTTGACGTAAAGCCAAGTGGAAAATGTGAACAACAAAAATCATACTGATGTTCATGCTCATTCTTTGAAGCACAAAAGAAAGAAGCCATGATTTATAAATTTATAAATTTTAACATTTGGCCGCATGGGCCTTGTGATAAGTAGATTTGAGGTTGGTTAGTTAGTTAGTTAGCTAGCAAGTTGATCAAGAATAGACTTGGCCCGAGATTTTTCCTGTATTATTCAGCCAAGACTATTAAATTATAGCCCAGATTTACTTCTTGTTAGGATTAGATTAGGACATATAATTTTAGTTAGTTCAGGACAAGGAAGACAAATCTTGTTTGAACTAGGGTTATGTAGAATCCTATATTATTTGTTTGCCGATTTCTCCACATAAAATGGGAGAGATGCCCAAATTATTTCACACAATTTTATACATCATATATTTAGAGTTCCGATTTATTACTCTTTGCTTGCGAGCGTTCCATTGTTACTAAATCTCGCAGGTTAGTTAAGTTAGCAATACTCTTCAAATTTATGAGCTAATCCCGCGGGCTAGTTAGTAAATAGTTTGTACAACTGTGATTAGGTTAGGCGAGATTACAATGTTACAGTCAAGAAATCAACAAATATTCCTCGTTCAGAATCTTCGTAAGAGAATTCATATCAGTTTGTACCAGAGTAAAACAAAAGATCTTCTTGTGGCCGAACCACAAACATGGGTTTTGAGTTTCGCAATTTATTTAATTTCAAATTTAATCAATTCATAAACTCATTCGTAATATATATTAATCCATTTTTGTTTGATCTTTCTTATTAGGGGGATCGAATCTTGAGTCGAAGGACGGCTAAGGGTCTGAGAGTTAGAATACTTTGGTATTACTATCCGTCTTCACCCCCATCTTAGGGTCAGGAGGACGTCGAAGGGTTCTAGCATTAGCAAGTATTATCTGCATTCACCTCCCGGTCAGTTTCCTAGTTGTTAGTGGCTTATAAAGTTTATGTGCTTACGATAATTTCATCCACTCTTCTGAAAATTATTGCAAGCTAATAATCCTATTTATTTTCTTTTATCGTTCTTTGATTCTGTGATCTTGAATTCGTTATTGAGTTCATGATTATACCTTGTACAAAAAAATAGAGTCTTTGTGTTATTTTCTCGATAAAAAGTGTCATATTCTTGATCCTTACTATTTTGAATACCTCAAAGTTCCTTTGAATAGAGAGGAAGTTTTCTCAAATTTCTTATTCCAAAAATGTTTTCAAGACAGGCAACTTGGTTCTAAAATTTTCAAAAAAAAGGGTAGTATATTTTGGGGTTTGATTTCCATGGCATTAGGGGTTAGATCTGAGAAATTTGGGGTTGTTTTGTAATTTTTAAAAGTTTGGGGGCTCTTTTGCAAAATTTCCAAATTTGGAGTTGTAATTGAATTCTACTTATTTGGAGAATAAGATTCTGATTCAGAAAGGGATATATTGCTGAAATGTTTTGAATTGGATTTGAAAAAGAAGAAAAAAAAACTGATTTGGAAAGTAAAGGAAACTTTAAATCCTAGTCAAAATAGGAAAAGAAAATTAAAACCTATTCAGATTAGGAGAGAGGAGTAATTTTCGATCAAGGGTAGCAGTAAATTAGAGGAAATCCTATTCTAACAAGGATTCGGGTTGGGATATTTAATCCTAATTAATTTGGGAAAAGGTAATTGAATTTTCGAAACTTTTTTTGTGCCTATTTAAAGCGTTCTTATTTTGATAATAACTCACTCGATATAGCTTCGATTCAATCCATTCAAATTTTTTTGTTCCTTATTATCTGTTGTTTTGTTGATTACTGTGTTTTAGTTTTGAGACAAGGTTGTCTGTGGTTAAAATTATTACTCTTGCTGGTGTGAATGCTCCGAATGCTTATGTACCCGTAGCTAGTCTTGAGGTGTCTGCACTTGATGTCGGGGTAACTGCACATGACCCTGAGGTACATGCATCTGGTCTCGAGGTAAATGCATATGGTGCTGAGGTACCTCCAATTGATTCTAAGGTGACTGTGTCTTTTGTCGATGTTTTTGCTTCAACTGCTGATGGTAAGGGTATTGTTGTTACCTGCTTCAGATTTTAGTATATAGTCTTTTGTTGATGTTATTCATTTTATTTTTAAAAACTTTGTATTGCTCTCAATGCAGTTTCTAATCCTTTGGAGGTTGTTGAACACTTAGCAGGGTTCTACTTCAAGTTCGAGTGATGAGGCTCTATGAGGGTTTCCTCCAAATCGAGCAAAAGTTGTCCATAAGTCCTACTATTTACCACCATATCATCAACATATATCTCCATGTTCCTACCAATATACTTCTTGAAAAGTTTATCCACCAACCGCTGGTAGGTTGCACCAGCATTTTTGAGGTTGAATGGCATCTTTCTGTGACAAAATGTCCCAGCATCCGTGATGAACGACATCTTCTCCTTATCCTCCTTCGCCACCAAAACTTGATGGTACCCCTTGTGAGCATCGAAGAAGACCAGAACTTGATACCCCATTATCACCTCGACCAGCTTGTTGATAGATGGCAATAGGTATCTTTAGGACAACATTTGTTAAGGTCCATAAAGGTCAATGCACATGCGCCATCATTCTTTAGGACCATAACCGGGTTAGTCAGCTATTCCGGGTAGAGTAGTTCTTCGATAACCTCAGGTTTAATGAGTTTCTTCACTTCTTCCTTTATCGCCTCTGCTCTTTCAAGAACAAATATCTGTCTTTTCTGCTTTATAGGCTTTAGGGAGAGATCAATGTTTAACCTATGAACCACCAACTGTTGCCGTACTCCTATAAGATCAGATGCACTCCATTGGAGAACATCGACATAGCCATCGAAAAGGGCCTTCAACCTCTCCTTTGTGTCCCCTGGAATCAACTTACCCACAACTACCGTTCCTGAGGATCGAACAGGAAGCTACTCGGTGTCTGTTGGGCCAACTTCTCCATGAATCGAAACCACATCATTCACCTTTCTAGCCTCCTTCAAGGTTGTCAGCATACAACTATTGGTCATCGCATAATCACCCCTGATGGCAGCTACCCCCTTGTTGGTGGGGAACTTGATCATTACGTGATAGGGTGACAAAACAGTTCAAGTTTGGCACATCCACGACCTCCCAAGGATTACATCATACGGAGAGTGAACATCGATGACAACAAAACTAGATTCGATCATCACTTCCTTATCCCTATCAGCCACCCAAACTGGTAAAGTGATTATCCCCAAAGGAAATACCGTCTAACTGATGGAAACAACTGACAAACATCACCTCAACCCCACTACCGTCATCAATGAAAATCCTCTATACGTAAGAGTTTCTAATCTTTGCAAGTATGACCATGGGATCAGTATGACAGGTCTTTTGGGAACAACATCCGCTTCTGAAAAGGTTGCGATCTCATCCGGTTAAATGCGCTTGTGTTGAGGCTCACCTGGGCCATGTAGCAAGAGATGGCCTTGATCATATTCGAAGACCTTTCGCTCTATGATACCATTGATGACATTGATCACTCGATGAGTGGCTCTCTGATTCCCCTCGCCTTTGTTGTCTGAATTTTCTGTGGCCTGCTCACGGTCGCGCTTCACCTCGATCCCTTCTAGAACCTCCTTGATCCCTCTCTACTTTGACAGTATTAGCATTCTGATTTGAATTCTGTCGGTATGATCACCAAGGTCGAAACCCATTCCTTCATTTTAAGGACTCTTCCCGATTACACTATCGATTTACGCAGTCTCGAAAGCGTCCATCCCTTGCACATCTTTCAATCTCTGCTTTAAGATGATTGCACTCTACTGTGTCATAGACATGATCCTTATCGTGGTCGCAATATTTACTTGACGTTCTCCTCGAAGTTGAATCATTCATTGAAGGCAGTGCCTTAATCCTCGATGGATGGAGAGGATTTCTGCTTGAGACTTGGCCAGAGGAGTGTAACTGTCGAAGCTAGTTCTCCAAGCCTCAGGTTTTTTCACCCTATTATCATCTGGCCTCACATGTTTTTCCTTGGCTTATCCCCATTTCTCTTCCTTTTGCCAGCCTTTGCCACTTTCAAATATTGCTCAACAATCTCTTACAACTGATGCAGGGTTTCCGGGGTCTTGGTTATCAACTTTGTGTGAAGCTCGACATCACTCATACTTTGTATGTATCCTGGGATAACTTCTGGCTTAGTGTGATCCATTACTCCTAAGACTTTCATCCACACACCAATGATAAAACATCAATGTAGACTCCCCAGGTCTCTAGCGATTTTTGTATAGTTCAGCCATGGTTTTATTAAACCGTTTCTTCTGAAAGAAGTGTCTCAACAACGCCTTTCCAAAGTCCCTGTAGGAATGCAACAAGCCATGACCCAACTTATTGAACCATTCCTGGGACTACCCTCGAAGGTCCACGAGCTTGTATGTCAGTTCCTCTTTCAAGTCTTGAGAGTTCATAAGGCTGAGAAATATTTGTATGAATTCCTCGGGGCCCAAATCTCCAATGTAGGTAGGGATCCCCTTCAGTGGCTTCATGCCAACTGGCCATCGAGTAGATATGATCCACAGAATGAAGGGAGAACCAACAGCCAGCTTAGAGGGCCCAACCAACCAGTCCAATTCCATGTTGAATGCATCACAATTGCCGCTCCCAAGCAATCCCAATCAAGGATCCATGCACTGGTGCGACAGTCGAAAAACACTACCAGAAGGAAACTAATACATCCAGTGGCGGAACTAGGGCTGGATCCTGGCGGGGGCTGGACGTGGCTGGCGGGGGCTGAGATGAACAGTATATCCTACCTTCACCGGGCGAGCGGGGGCGGCAGCATTAGATTGAAAAGTAATACTCCCTCCTCTGGTCTTTTAATAATGACTCACTTTCTGATTTAGGTTAATCTTTTTATTTGAACTCATTCCCTTTTTGGTAAATCTTAAATTGTTTTCATCAACTCAATTTATTTTTTATTCTTTCAATACAACCTACAAAATGCAAAACTAACCCTATTATTTTCTGAAAATTTCAATCTAGCCCTGAAAAATCTGAAAGTGCAATTCTAACTCCAAGTTTTCAGCAAATGTGCGGATTAACCTTCTCGCATGACTTCAGCATTGAATTGACATTTTCCGACATTGATCTAACCTAAAAAGACTAAAATATCACTAGTCTAAAAGCAAAAAAAAAAAAAAAATACTCCTAGGCTTCTTCTTCATCTCCAAAACCACTGCCACCGCTCCTAACGGCGGCCAGAAGATGAAGTTTAGCTAC
>JAULKK010000003.1:2467158-2477862 GCA_032355705.1 Rubia peregrina
AGTTTATTTAAGAATTTAAATATTATTTGAATTTGATAATTATATATATAAGTTTTTTATTATGCAATAATAGAATTTGAACCTTAACATTATCAAGTGCTTAAAACAAAATGAAATAAATTTTAAATATTTTGTTATAATTGCATACACTTCAAATACAATAAGTACAATTAGTAATAATAGGTGTTTGTATAAAATATTTAAATTATTGATTAAATGTTTGGTGGAAGCAGTGTGTATTTTAATTATGCGTTAAATTATGCATTTTAATTACCTGTCGTATCCAAGTACACACTGGTAATTTACAGGAAATACAGATTACAATTACACATAAAAATACGTGTTTCCAGAACTTGTAAGTTCAGCCATATCTACATAGCGGATCAATATTTCAAAGTCATACTTATATGGAGCCTAACTAAACATAATGGCACACTAGTAGTGTGTACCATGGAAAAATAACCGAGTAGGCCGATCGAGGAGCCGTTGAAACTCACCAAATAGTGGAGTACAAAGTTTTGTCTAGTGTCGCCGAAAACAAGAGAAAATTCGATTCAGGATTGAGGAACTGCTTAGAGATTTTCAATGGAACACTCAAGTTGTTGTAGTGAAACATGTCGAAAATTAATTTTTAAGGTGTTTGTATAATTATAATATTTATTGTGGATTAATATTGAATAATGATGATTGATGATGACTGAAGTTAAATAATTAAAATTTAATTAAGATTCAAACTAATTAAGGATAATATAGTACATTTTCATTAAGTTTACCTGCATTTAAGAATTCTTAAGTATTTATATTTTGTGTTAAATTTTGGTAGATCATATTGTTAAAAGAGTGAGTCTCTTGAAAGATGGTCTTTTCATAAGTTATGAAAAGACCAAGGTTTAAAGTGTAAATTAGATGAAATAAAGATAAAAGTTAAACCCCGTCTTTCCCAAGACTTTGCCTCGTTAAAAAAACAAGTTTGCAATATAAATTGGGGGCGGAGGGAGAACTAAAAATGCTTTAATTTTCAAAAATAAAACAAAACAAAGGAAAAGGGTGGCGCGAGCCAACATCCGCATTCTTCTTCCCCTGTATTCTTTTCCCCCCACATTAAAAATCAAGGGTTCCCCTACCACCATCATTCTGCTCCACCATTGCCTTCCGGCAAATCTCAATGGGCCACCTACATTGAGAACCATAGGTGCCAACTCCCCCAATCTCCGAGAATACTTCAGGCGCAGGAGAACTCAGCGATACGAGAGCCACCCTCAGCACCCGTGGGTTATAGCTCCACACCACAACTTCTGCGTGTTTGGCTGACTGAATCTTGCTTCCGTACGTGCTGATCTGCATCACCAGCTTATTCCTTGGAAAAACTCATTCAAATCTTCAACAAAAGGTGATTATGTGTGAAAATTGAAACAAGATTCAATTTGCCGAACAATTTTTCTAAACATGATTGTTTATGTGTATGAGAAGTAACGATATTGGTTTATTGTTATGTTTCAGAAGAGTATGTGTGTGGAATGAAGGGAGGATGCTCTTTAGCAAATATGTATTACCGCTTGGCTAATGTACAGTCTAAAATGTAGGGATTATTTCCTTTTGATGTAGGGGTTGTTTCCTTTTAATGGGGTTTAAGCTGGTCCTTTGATAGATTAGTTGAAGTCCCATTGGTAAGTAACACATTATTATATATGAACATTTACTTATTTTCATTTTCATTTCATAGTGATTTGCCTTTCTTGAAGCTAAGTGCTTTATTATATATAAGCTTGTAGTTTTAAAAAGGAGATATAATACTAGCTATAATCACTGAATTTAGGAAATCACTGGAGATATGAAACTGGTTTTCCAAGAGCAGTGGAGTGAAGTTGCTGCAGATTAGCAGAATCTAAAACCATTGGATATAAGTACTGATGAAAAATAGCATGTAGTCTTTTTGTGAGTATTATTATCATGTGGTCATTGAACTGTGTTGCTTGCTGAAATAACTATATATGTGTATTTCTTTATCCTCGTCTCTCGTCTTTTTGTGTCGTGCATGGATGCAGATGTGTGTTGTTTGTTCTAAGTATGTGAATTAAAGTTTGCAGTTCCGTGTGGGTGGGTTCAGGTCTACAGGTGTATTTGTAATTGTTTTTATGTGGATGCACGTGTACATTGTGAGTCCAAGAATATAATTGATAATTTGCAGCAGTATGGGTGCTTTGTGTACTTTGGTTCAGCTTTGCATGTGTTTAGGGTGAAGTATATGTTTGTGCCTATTTTTACTTTGAGTGGGTGCAGGTGAATTTTTAATATTTTTCTGGGATATGCTTGTAGGTTGCTTTGCAAGTGTTATTCAGTTGTGTACAAACCATCTCTAAGCATTTCAGCGTTAAAGATGGTCTGAATGCCATCTCTTGTGAGAAGCTTTACATTATATAGGCAATAATGTCTAGGATATACAATGAATCTATATGCTAATTACAGGGAGTAATTTACTCTAATGTACCTAGACATTTACATATTAATACACTAATAAATGTAAATTAGTATTGCTGTATTCAAGGTTCAGAATAGTTGGACTTAAGGCTTAGATTATGACTTTCAAAATAGCTGGACTTAAGGCTTAGATTATGGCTTGACATTCAGACCATCTCAGATCATCTCCAATCATTTCAGCTTAGCTCCATTTCAGCTCAACTGGACAGGGCCATAGTTTGACACATTCGTCAATAAGTTAGGTTAGTTTGATACTTTCTGTTTTTGCAAAGTTACATTGGCACTTCCGTGCAACAAAATTGGGTTATTTTATCACTATTCTCGAAGCTTTTATTATAGTGGATTGATTTCGTTTAATAGTTGCACAATTCTCTTGTAAATTTGAAAGTTCAACTGCCTCTAATCAAGAAAAATAGACAGAAAGTTTTCACTACTAACATCGCCAAGAATTTTTTCCTCCTAACATCGCAGTGAAAGTTTCAGATGCACATGTTCCAAGAAAATTGCACAATTGCGTTGGAAAAAGTAGTCGGAAAGTTATGTTAAAATCAAAATCCGGAAATGTTATCAGAATCACAGCCAGTTTCTCACCCTTATCACTTCCATGGCTGCTGTTCATCATACTTCAGATATCCTCCCACACCACAGCAATAAGGTGAAATGACCCATTTGGCAATTTGTATTTTTAGGTAGGCTTTTTTCGTTCATTATTATTGTAAATATCATATTTTCCCTTTTACAGGAGAGACGTGAGTCTTCGGCACAATCGTCTTTGCAGAACTACTGTTCAAGGAAGATATTTACTGTCTGATGATAATGGTATTGAACAATGACCCTTAAGTTTTACAGTCTCATTAGTTTCACATTGAAATTTTTTCTCTTAATTATAACTGTTTTTATAACTTGCAACTTTATATGTCTTGGCCTCTTGGATAATTCTAACCTCTAAATTCCTAGTGATTATTTGAGTGTCACTAAGAGGTTACAGCTTTCAATCACAGACCATAATTTTTGGAACTCCGTCACTTTTATTTAAAACCCCCTTTGTATTTATTGACTCTCTTGATAACTTTGATGAAATATTTACTACAGTATCTGATGACTACGTAACCATCTTTATTGGTAGGTAAGAAAATGTAATAAAAATCTGTGCTCAGTTATATTCTCATATGCTTCCACCTGATACATTAGGATTTTATCCCATGATCAATAAGAAATAGAACCTTATTTCAATTAATGCACGCGCTAAAGGTAAAGCTGTGATTTTGTGGACTGATATTTTTGTTGATCTAATTTGTAAAGGAAACTGATAGGTATCTATGGTGTGAATCAAAAATTTACTTTGCCATAAACCAACTTTGTTATTTCATTGGCATTTAATTTTTTTTAAAAAAATTATTTTTCTATTGTAGTTTTAAAATAACCATCCTCAAGGTTTTGCTGCATAGGGTAGCTGTTTTGTGTGCCTTATATTTGTAATAACCAGAATCTTTAAAAACTGACATGAAACACCAGATCCTACATGGTGCAACTTTTTTATTTTTCTTCATTGTAGTTGGAAAAGCTTGACTTGTGACTTTAGAATCTTTTCTATTGTTGGCAACGAATTTTCTTATTGGCATCACTAGTCAGTTTTAGGCATTGGTTTCTCCCACAAACCCTATTTACTTTGTATCCATCTTTTTTCTAGGTTATAGATTTATGAAGCACTACTGTTTGTTTCCATATAGTTATTTATTTGGTGTAGTATACTAGACTAGTTTACTCCTTTTGCAGAGGATTCATTTGGTTTTGAATCAGCCATCAGGGTGGGGGAAAGGATAAATAAAACTTTTCATCCCCACTTTTATAGGTTATACTCCCTCCGTCCCAGTATTTGTTGCCTAATATAACTTTTGGAAGCCAAACTGAACCAACTTCGACCATTAAATTCTATTAGTATATATGTAAAACTATTATCATATTATATGTTGTTGAATTCTTCACATTTAAAATTATTATTTTTTTAGAAGTTTTGTACCCACATTAATAAAGATAATAATAGTTAAACATTATGCAGTTGACTTCCAAAAGTCAAATTAAGCAATACTGGGATGGAGGGAGTATTTTTTTGTAGTTTTTGTTTGCTATCTGTTGAAAGGGTTACTCTCTTGTGTTATCCTTCATTTATTATCTCTACAAAAAAAAAACAAGCAAGGACTTTAGAGCTAATATTGTGTGTTTCACTGGGAACTTAAAAAAGAAATTCGTGCTTGAAACTTAAAAAGAAAATCGTGTACCATACTAATAGATATGGTAGCTATTTAGATGTTTAAGGAATAAGGGAAAAGAGCAGGAAATAGGAAGGTGCAATTTATTAGTGCTTCCTATGTCTGGATTGATTGCACATGAATTACTTATGTGATCTCCATTATTCTCCCTTTGTGTGCATGTGTGTGTGTCGGTGTGTTATAAGTTACTAATACCTGACATTGATGCTATGAAGATTATGTAAAGTTCCATCTTAGGCTCCCTGACACACTGTGTTTTTGACATATATTGCCGTAGGTCATGTATGTGATGCTCTCACAGTGGATCCAAACTCCCATTGCTGTCCTTTTGACAGCGATCAGTTCTCTTGTCAGTAAGTTATGTATAGATTATGGTTATTTATATCTAGATTTTAAAAGAAGACAACTTAATGCTTGATTAGGTCTGTATGTCATTGTTTTATCATGAAAAGCAATTTTAAGTTTTAACTAATTTGTGGTACTTATTTCTTTATAAATCACTTCTCCCCTTTGCAGGGGATGCAATTTTGGATCTCAATGTTGTAATACATACGAATATTGTGTTTCATGTTGTCTTAATCCAAATCAAGTAATTATTTGTTTCTGTTATTTATCATTCCCTTTCGCTTGCAACCATATTTTGGTTGCCTTTAACTTAATGAATTTCGAAAAGAATTAACTTTTTCTTTACATCTGGATTTTGTTAATGCAGACACCGAAGAAAACAGTGTTGAAGTTGAGGATAGCTAAGCCCGAAACCGCAGGTAAAGTTTTATGTAACAACAAAGTTTGGATTGATTATTGCTTCTTTATAAACTTAAGTTTAGGAAGGAGAGAAGTAGGTCTCTTGCCTGAAAAACAAGAAAGGCATGATAAGATTCAAGAAGTGAGAAATGGTCATAAAAAAATAATATTAAAATCCGAAGGATATACCAAGCTGTGTCTGACATCCAGAAAACGAAGCGGAAATACAACTTAACAGAACATAAGTACATGATTCTTGGACTTTGAAATCTGTAAAACAAGTAAAGACTCTTGGACTTTTCATAGGGTTATAGAATAAAGAAGCAAATTTTTGTAATTGTCTATCAGAAACTAGCCTTGACACCGTACTCTCTACTTTGAACCTCTCAAGCATTACAAAACCAGCAATTTCAATTGCTTTCAAGACTTCATCATGTTCTGCTGCAACGATCTAATTTCCATACTGAGAGTACAGAACTGTTCCTCATGTCCAGATAAGAAACACTCACTGTTCCTTATGTCCAGAAAAGAAACACCATGTTACTATCATTTAATTTATATCAGCAAGAAAGTGCAGAAACTATTTCTGCCATCCGAAAAGTTTGGCCCTTGTAAATGTGGTTATTTCACACCCAAATTAATGAAATTTTTTAAATTTAGAAATTAGTAGGGTGTTGATTTTCTGGATGAACTGTATCTTTTATACAGTCAATTCTGTAAATCTTGAATATTTTTGCTCTAGAATGCCTGTTTACATTTTAGTAAGTATATTTCTTCTTTGCTTTGACAGGAACATTCTCGAGTGTTTTTGACTTTTGCATTGCGAGATGCCGTCATAATTCAGAAAGTGTGGTATGTACCATGTAGTGAAGTTGATGCAAGACAAGCGTGGGCTTAATATAATTAATTGTTGAAGCTTTCTTTTGCCTCTACAAAGAAAAGTAGATCTTTATAAATTTAGAGAAAATAACGGCTCTTCATTTCCAAATCTCTATTTTTGCAACACCTTCGATGAATATGGCCTATTTATTGGTGGGACGGACAGAGCGACGAAGCAGCAATTACGCTCTTCATTAATAGCTTTTCTTGAAAATTTTAAAGCTTCTGATTTAAATTCACTGCTGTGGCGGTAACTCCAAGTACAATACGACTCATACAAAGCACCACAGCGTTGGAAAGTATGGCGACAATCTCCACTAGTAATAATTGTTTCCTCTTGATGCCTCATTTAGTCACTAGGAAGCGAGATTATGAAAATAGTGTCGTCCCGAAACTTGTAGCTCTCCTCCTAGTTTTCATTAGCTTCTGGTACCACCCTAGTAGTTTGTGCTTCTTGAGACATGACCTTTTCGTAATGACATGGTCATGATATGTAGTTTTCTTGCAAGATTGGCTTGTGCTTCCATTTTCAAATTTTCTTGATTGCTTATGCAACTTTTTGTTCCAGTTTGTAATAGTCTTGCTGTTTTTTCGTATTTCTATTCAAAGAGGGCCTAATGATACAGTAGTTGGCTAAGGATAAAATTTAGACTAATCAAGCACACTTGACAGGCAAAACTAAAGAGAATTATAAGTTCTTAGGTTTATTTAGTTCTGGTTCACAACTTTAATTGTTAGCTGGTGTTACTTGTACAGTTTTAATAGTGAGATTGCATTTATTTGTTACTCCCTCTGGTACCCTCTGTTCCGGAGTAAGCCAGTAAGGTTATTATTTTAGCACCTTCTTTTGTGAGGTTCGTACTTGTTTTTTATTTATTTATTTTTTGCATGTTTTACTGTTTGAGATGACAACTTTTTGACTACAATTTCAGTAAGGTTATTATTTCACTTGTTTTTCAGGTTCATGAAAATGCTTACCTTAGTGATTTTCATCATTGTTTCTCTGTACCATCTAATTCTTCCGGTGAGTATAAGCTGCATGTTCTTCTCTAATTTTTCTCCTTTGATTCGTGGGATATGATATCTAATTTGGGGTACTTATATTTTTTTAGGATTTATTTTGTACATGATACGTTTCATGTTAATTCAGTGTGGACAGACCAGACATTTGTTTGTATGCTAATTCTTCGTAGTCCTTTTTTTGCTTGAGAAACTTGCAGTTTACAAATGCTGCAATACTTTTTTCAACATTTTGAGGATATCTGTAGAAGGTTATTTCTTGCTTTGTTAATAAATTGCAGTCATGAGATCCTGGTGTTCCCTTATTTCCCTGAAGAATGACTTATAAATATTTTGGGAGTCAGATGTTAGGTTTGGATTGTAAGGAGAAGAAGACTAAATCAAACGTATTTTGTATAAAAGGAACCTTGAAAAATAGTTGATGTACATGTATACTGCATGTTGAATAATTATACTCCCTCCGTCCCAAGAATATTGGCCTAATTGCTTTTTGCACAACATTTTAGGAGAGTTGATGTGGCAGGGAATAATTGTGGAAAAGTTCGGATATTTTGGAAAATAGTTGGTCCAGTCTCAAAGTTGTTAGAGTTAAAGAAGACACTGTGGGAATTAACAACATATTCTTTTGTCATTTTAGGTAATTTTCAAAGTATGTGTCATTACTTGTGGGAGAGACGAAAATATAAAGTATGCAAATATTTATTGGACGGAGGAGTATTAGATGGACCAAATGAAAATAGTTGACTGGAAGGCTCATTATTCCAATCCATGCAAATGAAACAATTTCCAAATGTGGAGATTTAACTGGGGTTGT
Source organism: Rubia peregrina (assembly GCA_032355705.1). Classification (NCBI taxonomy): domain Eukaryota; kingdom Viridiplantae; phylum Streptophyta; class Magnoliopsida; order Gentianales; family Rubiaceae; genus Rubia; species Rubia peregrina. The sequence continues at coordinate 2,475,364 of JAULKK010000003.1, forward strand.
GAGGAGGGGCGGGGAGCAATGAAGAGTGTTATTGGGGTTAGTCACGAAACAATGCTACTGCTTCATTTATTCATTAGCAGGGCATGGATAATGGTCTATAAGTTGGAGCTGCTGTATGAGATTCTGTAGTAGCTCCCATGAGATTGTCAGTCCGGTCTTATTGTTAATGCTTATTGGAACAGGAATTTCAGACACCCAAGCGGAAGCAAGACTGTTAGGTATCAAGATAACCGTAGGAAGGTTAGTTATCATACCAGGGAGACAATTGTTTATCATGATTTGGAACTGTGTTCAATGTCCACAATTTACTTGTTTTGGACAGGCAAGGGGAATCATGTGAATCGGTGTGCAAGTCGATGAGACTGTCATGTGTCCCCAACAAGCTTGCATTGCTTAATCAATGTGAAGTGTAAGTCTTACATACCTTTTACATGCATACTCTTTAGCTTCTAACACTCTCATGATATCACATTGTCAGTCATACAGCTCGTCTGGAACAGTTTTTGTTCTAGTTTTAGCTATATTTAAACTCCAACTCCAGGCCCACTGTTTTTCGCCTTACCTTATGATCAACAAAGTAATATTCCATATATCTTTATTTAACTCTATTTACTTTATTGCCTCCTTAAATTGAACGCACCCAATCTTTCTCTAGTCTCATTAATCAAAACTATGTTTATGTGAATAACATATATTTAGGATTGAGCGGAATGCTCTATACTGGCCGTACTTTTCTAAAATTCAACTTTGATCTCGTTACTTAAGAATCTGAAAATCTGTGAATGAACTTTCTGAAATTGGCCATTTATTTCACTTTGTTGGTTTTATCGGATATTTATTAGGGAAAATATTATTCTGAATGAGGAATACATCATCATATTCAATCTATAAAACCTAATTGCTGGAATCACATGCCAAACAAGAAATGGAAATCCCAACCGAGAGTTCCAGCTCAACACTAAATATCGAAGTTTCGGTAGGAAGTAAGAAATTTTTGTTGGGTGCTTCTGAACAAATTATGAACAGACCACTAAGCTCTCTCTCTCTCTCTCATACACACATTTCATGCTGGTTCATTATTATTTTTTGCTTTTGGCTGGTTACATGGGCCTTAATTTATTATTTGTTTATGTTACTATAGCTCCTATTGCCTTTTACCAACTAGAAAAATGCTTTTGCATATCTCCCTCCTTCCTCTCAGCTGCTTATGAACCTGCATGGAAAAAAAAGAGCACTTTGCACTTAGCCATCAGCTGCAGCCTTTTCCATCTCCTCATCACATATTTTAAAGTGATATCTTACTGGATCCCTCCTCTCGATAAAATGATTATGTCCAAGCTCTGTCAACGACTGTCTAAGACACTTGTAATATGTTTAAACCAACCGGTCCGTTATAGGCTACTACTTTATCCTCTTGAAACATAAATATAATAAATTAAGACGCTCAACCGTTTGTTATAGGCTACTAATTTATCCTTTTGAAACATAAATGTAATAAATTTTCCATGCACGTGCATTTTTCAGATGCTCCCAGATTCATGGAATCTTTAGGCTGATCATTAACTGGAATGACCATGTTATTATCCATTCCTTATTATATGATGTTAGAAACACTCTTATCAATTTACAAATACTTGCTTCTGTGATAAAATATGGGATGGCCTTGACATGTTAAACATAGTTGAGCAGCTAGATTTTGTTTTGGCTTATAAATTTAATTAGTTTTACCGGAAGATTTTGACATTATAATTGATATTGATTGTCAATTATCTGAAGGAAAACTCCCAATCAAACATGAACCCACTACCTACATCTTGAAGCCCTTTAATGGATTACTGTCTTCCTCACTTAACGCTGTTTCAAATCTTTAGGCATGAAAGATTGTAAGTGGCTAGATCTTCCTATCTATCTAACAAATTGGGATTTTAGATCTGGCTTATTGCTTTTCTAGGTTCTGTTATTTGTCAAATGCCGAGGACTGACTTAAGGGAAATATACATTATGATAGTGTCCAGAAGAGTGCTTTGACATGATTATTGGCAACAAAGGTGAGAGAGATAGAAAAAGAGGAGATGAGAAGAGATATTGGAGTGGTACCTTCTGAGTTTTTTTATATAAAGTTCTAACATTTATACCTACCTTGTTGCTAATGATACTCGCCCAGCCGCATGCTTATTTTTCCGATGGTTAAAAGTATCTTCCTTTCTTTGGCCTGCCTCATCTCTAAATAACTAATTGGAGTTGAGTATCTGTGCAATACATTCAAGGAGTTTTAAAGTTATTTGTGTCCTATATGCCTAATCACAAAAATATTAGTCCATCATCTCTTAGCATGATGATTTTCAATATCATTGTTAGCCTGCAGAAGTACTTTAGCTGCAGCGGATCATGCTTGGCAAGCGTTGGAACAGATCAACCAGCAGAAGTAGTTAATGATGCCCCAAAGTATATGGTATGCTCTTCCTTTGCTGTGTTTAAGATTTCATTCACTACTAAATT
>JAULKK010000003.1:2539455-2554512 GCA_032355705.1 Rubia peregrina
TGCTCCAACATCTTCTGTTTCGCCAATTTTCCAAATTGTAGGTGGTGCCAATTTTCAGAAGAGCACTTTCATTTCTGTTTTCCATCTCTTCCCTTTGCATTTCCTTGTAATCCAGTCTCTTTCAGCATCCAATATACCCAGATTTCTGATTACCTACATCCACTTTAAAACTTCAGTCCACTTGCTTAGTTTTTCTGCAATCGAAAAACAATTGCTGTACAGTTTCCTCCCTCAGAACATACACTGACTGCCTTTATCAATTCCAATTTTCACAAAGCATCCAAGAGCTATTTGCTAGGAATTGAATCTCCATAATGTTCCCCCCTTTTATGCAGTATGCATGGACCAAATGCACCCACAGTCGGATTCCACAACAACTTTGCCAAACAAACCTAGTTCCACTCTTGCAATGCTATTATGTTTAATCCACCTGGTTTCCTCGGTGTACAAAGTTTCTCCCATGCCACCGGAGCTATCTTTGATATCCCTTCTCCACAGCACCTGGGCACCACAATAATGATATGCAAAGGGCCTCCACATGTTTCAACACCTTCTTTGGCAAAGGGAAGCATTAGTTACTCCCCTGTCCCATTTCAATCTGTAATTTAACTATTTATTTAGTCAATAGTTTTTAACTTTGACCTTAAAATTAAATTGGTATATAAATGTACATACTATTATTTAAAACATTGTTGGATTCGTTATAACGTATATTTTTGAAATATCAAATTTTCACAAATTTTATTCATCCTTAATGAAAAATATTAATGATCAAACATTTTTCAAGTCAACTGTTAAAAGTTAAGGTTTGCACCTTAAATTAAAACAGAGAGAGAGTATTTGATTTATTGTATTCTACCTGCGTAACTTAATAATTTGCTACCATCTTGTCAATCAAAGGTTGGCATGTATAAATAAAAAGAGTCTCTTACTATCCAAAGGAACTCTTTTTATAATTAGTATAACTGTAATTTGATATTTATTTTTATTTATTGTAGTGAGTTACTCATAATTTGAAAACCTTTTAAAATGAATCTTAGCATCTAAATAATTATAATCCAACCTTAAAATTAAAAAAATAAGACATTTTATAATTGGTCTAACCATTAGTTGGCCGAACATAGAACATGTTCTTATATTTTATTTTTCATTTAATAGATATATAATTTCAAGTTCTCATTTTCTTAACCCCTAGGGTGCATTTTAAGTTTTAGCTAAACCTAGATTTAACCTATTGTTCACTTTAAATTCTCTGACTTCCATGCCGGAAAAAAGGGTTGGTATTTAATAGAATTATAGATAAATTAGAATCAGGTTAAGAAATGAAATCTCTTTCTGATTGGTTTTGTATATCATTTTCCATATCTGATTCTGCCTTTTATACCCTTTGTACTTTAGTATATATATATATATATGAATACACACATCCACAATTATTTGTGGGTTTTACATTCTATCAGATACCTTTCAAATGAGGACCATTGAATCAAATACCATATTAAATAAAGTAACACACATACACTGATACACACAAAAATGTCAAAAATACAAACAAGACCTCACAATTAATTGATCTAAACGTTGAGAACTTTTAATTAGATACCTTTCAAATTGAAAATCATTGAATCAAATACAACAATAACCACACACATACACACAAAAGTTTCAAAAATACAAACAAAACCTCACAATAAAAAACGTTGGGAACTTGGGAAAGTAGGGGAAAAATAGAGAAGGGCACCAAAAGATTTACCTTGAGGCTTTATTAATACGTACAGCCGAGTAGCTGACAACGGTGGAATGGAGAGTAGAATTTTGAGCTCGAAATTGAAGCCCGGTCTCTGGAGTGGAGTTCAAATGTTCTTCGGGTTTTGGGAATTGGGATTCACACGTTTTGGGAGAAAAAGGTATATAATAAAAGAATATTCTGGGTGCACAAATATACTAAGAATAATATTTAGCTTGTAAAAAATATATAAATTTAAAAAAAAATCGGGGGTGCACGTGCACCCCCGGGTTCCTTAATAGCTTTGCCACTCCCCACAGCGACAATACTTCATATTCTAATTTCTTCGTTTTAAACTCAATATAAACAATTTTCGTAACATCTACTTCATTTTCATAGGATTCGATTTAGTTTCTTCGTTTTAAACTTAATGAACAGTTGGCGTCTACTTCCACATGATTTCGTAGCAGCGGTGGTTTTTGTCAGTGGTGAATCGATGGCGAGGGAAGAAGAAGGGAGCAATGGGGGTGATTTCCGGCTATGGGGAAAGAAGAAGGAAGCATCGGCGATGGTGGTGTGTCAAGGTAGGGTTAAGGAGTGGTGAATCGGTGGTGGGGAAGAAGAAGAGAGTAGCGGGGGTGGTTTTCAAGGTGGGGAATCGATGAAGGAAACATTAACAGTGGTGGTGCAACGAGCTAGGGTTCGAAGGTGATAATGGCTGGTGAATCGGTGGTGAGGTGGCAAGGTTTCTGGTAGCGGAAGATTCTAGCAGCGGAGCAGAAGAAAGAAACAGAGCTGTTATAATGCCACTAATTTTTCAGATTTGTCATAAGGGCATTTTTGTCATTTCTTTTCTTGTCATGACTGAATTTATTTGGTCAATGTCGAAATTGAAAAGTTTGGATGTATTGGCACAATTCGACCAACAATTAGGATTATATTGACACATTTAGTAATGAGTTAGGATTAGATTGACCCTTTCTCAATTTGCAAAGATATATTGGCATTTTCAACCTAAAAGTTAGGGTTATAAATGTATTTTAACTTTTAATATATTTTTATTTACATAATTTACAAGTTGAATATTAAATTTGGAGAAATTTGAGTTTTCACTTGAATTTAAATTTTATAATTAAATAAATTAACTCAAACATGCGTAAAAAATTTATTTAGTAGTTTAATATACACAATTAAATATTATTACTATTATCTATATAATTTATTTATTATTAATTATATAATAATAAATTATTAAAAATTATTAAAAATTATTTTCAATATAAATATATTTCAAAGACGATAAATAGGTGACACCATGACCTTTGGATTTAGGTGAATGAAATGCATGGATGAAATTAAATTTAGAAAGGAAAAAGTAGAATAAGTGAATGAAATTGAAGAAATCTTGCCGTAAAAGAAAAGTGTCAAATTCACAAAAACAACCAAAAAAAGGAAAGCGTGCCACCACTGCCACATCCAATGAAACGAAGGAAGTATTGACATGTCATATTGAAGTTATACATGTGATACTTGTGAAAAATTTAAAATTACCGTCAATCCATCTCATTTGCTTACATCATACTGCACACGTGGCACCTAGAAATGAGGAACTTCCAACCATAGATATGCTCTGATAAATCTGATGCATCATACAAGCCGCTCAGGGATTTCTCTGACCTAAACTCTTATTTTATAAGTTTATTCTGTATGCCGATTTCACAACCAATCACCAAAGAATTTCTGACCCATCCCAGGCAAAGAATTTGCCATTGTCGGAGCGTTTTGCATTGTTAATGATGCTCAGTAGTTTCTCAACTGAGAACTCTTTGGTGAAGAGCTTCTCTTTGGGAACATTTCTCTGAAATGGTCTAGAAAGATCTGTATTGACTGTGCCTGGATGTAATAACAGGCATATAACCGGGTCCTTCTTTCTTGCAAACTCTACAGATACCGTCTTTGTCACTGTTAAGCATGATTAAACCGGTAAGCAAGAATTCAGAGTTAATGCACAGAACATTCGAAAAGAGCATTGATAGTCCAGCAAACATAAAGAATGTACTTTGCTTGTTACTTCATTAAGCATTGATCACAAACTAGTGATGACTCCGGACTTGAACTGATGCTGAAAACGTGCAAAACATAAATACTACAGTAAATAGCGTTTACAGCATCTATGAATGGGAGTGTTAATAATGGAAAGATGACTAGGGCTTCTTAGGTGCTGGTTACAAGTATATTCTGTCTCAAATTAAAATATAACAGGAATCAGATGAGCAAATACTTCATTGTTTTTCTAACCTGAGGACGAGAGTTATGAAGTTTTCTCTGTTGATATACATCAATTTAAGAGAACTTGAGGAAGACAGTAACAGGCACTCTCAAATATGGTCACATTACTAAGGAATAAAAATAGAAAGATAAAATTACAGGTGCAAAATCAGTCTTTCTGTAAAGATGTAACAGTACTGTTACTTCTTTACTTTTAAACCTTTCATCCCACCAGTAATCATGCTGAATTAACAAGATTTAAAGATGTATAATATATTCCAGACATATCAGCTGCCAAGATTATGTTGAACATCAGCCCTCCAATCAAAGCAAAAGCTCTCAGATTAAGTTCAGATCATAACTTTCAAACAAAAAGTGCTGGTGCAGCCATAAAAATTGGGCTCCTAGGATTCATTTATTAATAGTAGCTCCAATAAGCACTAATTAGAAATTGGAATGAAGAACGTTGACCTTTTACACCATGAGTGTTTTCTTTCTGGAAAATGCTAAAAATATAGATGGATAGGGTCACCTTTATCTCAAGAAATATTCAAAATAAACTAAAATTGTGCCTTCATTTCAGTGGAATTGATGTACTCCCCAGTCTGTTTACTTCAAAACAAAGAAGTTCAATTGGCTGACCAGCAATACTTAATTACATACATGGATATCAATATAGACAGATGGAACAGTTGATCCCACAATGTAAATGCAATTGCAGTGAATTTGCTAGAGAGTATTAGACTTAATAAAGTACTTTCTTTGGTACCCATCTTTCAGAGTCATCAAAATGTAATCTTGACTATCAGATAGAAAAGTAACTCGAGGCATCAAATTATTGACTTTAGTATCTGATATGATATAATTCATAAATATGATATTTGATGTGTGAATACCAAAAAAAAGAAGCAAGTCATATTTCCAAATGTTGAAATAAAAAATCCATATGCTTTCCCATGACTAAAAAGAAAACTAAAGCATGATACTTTGGCTTAAAAAAATATATTTTTTCATCCGTGTTCAAAGAATGCAAAAACCTACACGGTGTCATTTTTTAGTACCGAAAAGAAATTGAAAAGCCAAGTTAGCTAAAGTTAGACCATACACTGATTAAGTGCCGCCTTCGATGCCCGATAGGAGTGCCACCCTCCAAGTAAGTTATCTGTTATTGATCCCACTCTGGCACTTAAATTTGCCACAACAGCAACATCTCTTCCAGTACCAAAACCCCCTCCCTCCTTTAATAAAGGCCACATGTGCTGCTTATGTAGGCCACAAGTAGAAGATCTCACGTTAGATGCATAAACTTACAGGAATACAGCCAAAAAGAACCCTTAAGAGATATTAAACATCAATTCCAATCAGTTCAAGCGTCTTATATGGTTTTGAGTATTGATAGTCGTAGATTGTTTTCTGAATATTATTTAAATTTGCTGTCTGATACACATAAATGAGCAATTGAAACAATCAGCTAACATGAGCATCAAAGATAAATTAGGTCTCCCACTTTTAAAATAACATGCTCAAGCATGTTCACTATGGAGTATGGATACAGTTAACCTATAAGCAAGAGACGAGAGCATGATTTATGATCCTGAGCCATTTCATGCAGGCACAATAGAGAAAGGGAACTAAGTTTCTAGTGCAATTGCACTATCTCTGATAATGAAGAAGGATATACTATTAAACTAGTCATTTATGCAGTACAAAAGCTCAAACCTATTAATAAGATGGACATGGTAGGGGTGCACATATATTTGGTACCTCAGAACATTCAGACTTACTAGTCAATGCTCCAGTAAACGCTACTATTAGTTGGTGACATTTTGGAAGTAAATATATTCAGCATGGCATACAGAGTAAACTCACTCATAGAAAAGAGGCAATAGCCCACAGAGTGAAGACATTGTTTTTGGAACTGTGTATAAACAGAAACTTCTTTTTTCTAGGAACTCAATAATAAGTGGTAAGTGAACCCACCTTGGTAACCAATATTGGGCCAACAGCATTGACTTCATAAGCTAGAAGCAAGGATGACTTCTGGACTTTGCTCAAAGTTGTTTCTGCACTGGTAAGAAGAAGAACTTTTAGTAAATTAATGACTTCCTGGTTAAAATATTAAGGAGAAAATGATTGTGGTTATCATCATTCCTTAACTTCTTCCTTGATGGTAAAAGACTATACACGGTTATGAGAAATTGTTGAGGTATCTGGAATATTCGTACCTGGATGCAGGACATCAGGTATAGAAAGGATGCCAGATGCATTTATGAGAAGGTTTAAAGACCCATATTTGTGTCTCACAGCATCGGACACTTCCTGATCAGAGCAGAAGATAGAGGTTAGCTTACAGATTAGAATCACTCTATAAACAGAGCTGTACATTACAGATTGAACACAAGTTCTAAATCAGAAAATTTCATTCCCAAAACTTTCAGTTTATGTGTTCTGTTAGTCATTATTACTTTTTCAATAGAAGAGGATGGGGCTTTAGGAATAAAGTACCTCTATAGTGCTTTCGATGGTGAGATCCAACCGCAGAACGTCAAGCCTTTGAGGAAATCTATGTCTTAACTCCACAAGTCCTGTTGACTTGTCTGGGCTGCGGCATGTTGCAATGACATGCCCTTTATCATTTTTCTCTAACAGCTGTTTTACCTGTCAAAGGAACAAGAAATTCAGTGCCGTGCATATGTAGCCATGGATTCGGCTGGAGTGACTAGAAGAACTAAACTACAGCTGAATAAGATTTATACTGCAGTTGAACTATTTCACTAGCTGGACTGACTAGGGAATATGCAATGCATAAATGGTGTCTCCATGGAACAAGATTAACAGGAACAGAAAGCTAATTGGATGCACCGAAAAACACAACAAACACCACGTTTAAGTAGCTCTCTCTACTTTCTGAACATCCGAGGTATCTATAGGTCGATTGATTACATGGTCAAACCGAATAAATACTCTGTATTTGAGCGAATCCTAATTCTCTAATAGTTTTAGAATCAAATATGTCCACAAGTGTGTATCATCATTCTCGTTTAAGTAAATGCATATATTGGTCGCCTAACACTCTCCACGGTAAAAGCATTACAGCTTCATAGCTGTTCCATAGAATCTTCATCTTCTAGAAGCAAAGAAATCGAATTTAAATCTAACATGGGTGCATATACTGGAAAAAGAAGGGATTTTTAGATAGGGCATACAAATTCAAGACCGATGCCTCTGGAAGCTCCTTGAACCAATGAAATGCCGCCATCGCATTTGGCAGCCGAGGAAGCTGACATTCTAGCGGTCGCAAAGTGCTTAAGGAAAGGTCTGGCCCTCAGAATGCCACGCGTAAGGAAACAGGGCTTCATTGTAGCAGCGAAGAGGGAGGAGCTTTGAATGCCGGTACGAAGATCGCAAATGTGCCTCGTTCCCTGATAAAACTTGGATGGGAATTGGGATAACCCCTGGATCGACGACGCGTGGCATCTGATGGGTGCATCACACGTCTTTAAGTGCGGCCAAATCATGTGGACGTCACCCGGCTGATTTTATCTAAATCCCGAGACGGTGGGTTTTGATGGAATTCCGCCCTACATCCATTCTAACGGGATGAGTATAAAGTTGTTTTGATCGGAATACCACCAACTTTGAGATGAAATGATATCTTTTACTGGTAGTGGATCGAGTAGTTCACATCCAAGTACAAGAAACAATACGTTTTACCTAAAAATTCATAATTGAGGTAATTTTTTTATCTCAATATTTTTCATGAAAATCAAAGGTAATTTTTTTAGGCACTCGACAGTTGACTGACGTCAATCTTCGTGGCATATGGCCGCTTGGAACATTAGCCACCAATGTCGATGGCTACCTAGTGCTGAACTAATGTCAATGGCTACCAAGTGCTCTGATGTTGATCGCAATCGATTTCATAACCGATGCCGGTCTTCTCTCGATTTAACCGATAGGACGGTCGACGTCGATAATGAAATTGTGTCCGAGGTTTTCCGAAGTCAGTTATGTAAATGACCATCATTGGTTGAATTGGCATTTTTTATCCGTGTCCTACTGATGGCAAAGTCGATGTCCATCAATAGGTTTCGATTGAGCCAGTGGTGAATCGATATATGTCCGAAATCGACCAATAATATGAAATGATGGTCTATTCGAGCGAATTGGAAGCCCATCACACAACCATTGAATTAGAAGCCTATCATACGAACATATTTAAAACGTATAATAACTACAAAGAAGTACTAAAATACCCTCGATTGAAATCCACAACCATAAGCCGGTCTCTATTACATAATCTATATAACGGGTTCATGATGAGACACTAGAAACATGTGTTTCCTAATGCATCTAGCATATCTTTTTGTAGCTTTTGTTTGGTAGATTGCTGGGTTTGAGTGGGTTTACATAACAATGGGTTTAGATGGTCATTGTTAGTTTTCGTATCTAAATCCCTAGTTTGTCTTTACGAGCATATAGATTCTATTTTGTGAGCTTATTTGTAGATAACTCGTAAGCACTTCAAAGTAGCTTAGTGAAGGCCATTTGCAAGAATCGTAGAAGATAGATGAAGGCCATTCACAAGAATAGTAATAGACTGAAGGCCACGCTCTTAAATGTGATAGTAGATGGGATGCGCCGAAGAAAAAGAGTCAAAGTCCGGAAGGAATAGAAGACTGTCACGGCTCGTGCCAAACAAGTGGCTTTTGAGAATAAGTCATGACACGGGACCGTGCAAGGCCTGTGCCCCTATATGGTGAAGACTCGGACCTCCAGTCCGCGGCTGGCGCCCTATTGCGCGACCGTGCCATTAAAAGCCGAGGATGATGACTCCAGATGGCGCCCCGCGAGAATCTCCAGGGGTCGTGCCGCTCAGACCGCCAAGAACACTCTCCAGCCGATGGCCCGCGTGACTTTGCATGGGCCGTGTGATCAATTTGGCCGAGAAACACCTCCAGTCCGTGACCCGTGTACTTTTGCACAACCAATGCCGGCTACTAGGATTTCCTTTTTTGTTTGGGCTTCTGTAAGGCCCATTTCCACCTACTATATAAAGTGGCATTAGTCTACTAAGGTTTATCTATCAATAATTATTGTAATTTTTTTGAATATCATTATTGTAATTCTAGTTTCAAGAGTAGGTAGAGAGAGAAAAAGGCTAACTATTCTATTCCCATTTACTATTTCTTAGTTTATGCCTATGATATTGAATCCAATTATTGATTTGGGTTCAATGTCCATGGAGTAGTATAGTTACTTGGGGATTTATTTGTATTCATGACTAAGCGATGATTTTGTGAGAGACTCGATCTTCCTATCTTTTATGTGTAAATACTCATGTTTGACTTGTGCTTTTATATTCTTGTGAGATTCATGTTATATATATATGTATGTATTCTATGATGCACAGTAGTTTCATATGTGATATGTCATCGTGCTAGGCTTGTTTGCTACCATGATTGAGAGTACCTTTTCAATAGTTAGAGCCTAGCTTGATTGGATCATCGTGTGATAATAATTCATGTTAGGGATGATAGATGCCCCTAACAGGGGTGTAAAGCCTCGGTGTACTACGATAGAATGACCACGATCCTTTGTAGTAACTAGGATTGTCGTGTAGTGACCATAGTCGTTTCAACCCAGAATTATCACGGACGCCGATTTCTTTGCCTCTATGGGCTTTGGGAAAAACATCCGTAGTGGAGTGTCTGGGATGTATTTTCCTTACCACTATACCTAACGGTTGCTACCTACGCAAGGCGACTACTCAGGCACTTGATTTTATAAGTTGGGGCATGTTAGCATTGGGAGTGAGTTTTACGAGGAAAAATGAGCGCATCTCGAATCCTTTGTTGGATTGACGCACTTTCCCTAATTACGGAGGTGGTGGTATTAGCCTTTAAGATGGTGATGAACGATTGTGTGACAGACACTGGGAATGGCCAATTATCATCCACACTAGGTCACATAGGCATGAGATAGGTTTATATGGCTTATATGCGATAGAATCTAGGAACAAAGTCATTCGTCAGTCATGTTACACAAATATCCCCAAGGCTAGTTTAATATAGTTTAAATACTCTGAATTTCATGATTAGTAGTTGTTAGATAACACCCCTCAATCTATGTTTATAGAACTATCTATTCCCGACACATAATCAGAATGACGCCCAATTGTGAGTTGTGTCTAGTTAACTTTCAGATTTTAGAATCTTTGTGGACGACCCCGGACTTGCCACTAACTACTTTCTAGTAGTTGGTAGTAAGCATATGAAAGCAACATATAAATCTTATCTTTGTGAAGCGCCCGCAGGTTATCTCCCAAAAGGTTGATTTTAAAATAACCCCATGAGTGCGGATCAAATTTTGGCGCCGCTGTTAGGGATGCCAGTTTAAATTTTATTGTTATCTTGCACGACTAGTTGGTAGTAATAGTTAGTTTTTTCCTTTTTGTAGCTTTTGTTGGTAATTTTGTTGAACTTTTCAATAGTTATTCTTGTTACTCCTAATTTTTTTACTAGTGCTTTCTGTTAGACTGGTAGTGTTTTTCTTCTTGTTTATGGTACACACCCGTACCAAGAACTTATGAGCTCTACACTATCTACTAGAAAATGCAGGTGGTAGATGAAGGAGGAGAAACCGAGCTAGAGAAGAAGTTTCACAGGGACCAACTATTTTTTATAGAAGTAGATAGATGAGCTATAGTAGAAGACAACAAAATACTTATGGAGTTGATGGCTCCAAATTTGGAGAAATCTTCTTCCTGCCCTTACCGTCCAATGTTACTTGCGAACTTAATAGTGGAATGATATAGTGTTTGCCCACATTTCACGGGATGACTGGTGAGGATCTAAGAAACACCTCACGGGGTTTCATTTGGTTTACACTAACATGAAACCACTGGGGGTGTCAGAGGAGAATTATAAATTGAGGCATTTTCCCTTCTTGCTGGGAGATGCTTCTAATGATTGGCTTTACTACCTCATGTCGAGCTGTATTACCTCGTGGATGGATATGAAGCATAGGTTCCTCAAAAAGTATTTCCCAGCTTCAAAGTCTTCCGGATTGAAGAACAAATGGTCCAATATCTCATAGCTCTCGAATGAATCTCTGTATGAATATTAGGAGCGACTCAAGCGATTGTTGGCAAGTTGTCCCTATCATCCGTTCAAGGAGGGAGATATCGTTTACTATTTCTTTGAGGGCTTGTGCAATGAAGACTTGCAAATTTTGAATGCTACATGCAATTGTTTGAAATAAAAAAGAGCCCTAATGACGTTATGATCTTATTTGAGGAAATGACAAATGGTACACGACAGTTTGGGAGCCGATCACGGGTAAAAACACTAGAAGAATTCACTCACTCCCCGAAGCTTGAAGAACAAGTCCAAGCTCTTGCTTCAATGATGAAGGAATACATGAAGGGGATGACTTAACAAGTAAAAGTGTGGGGGGGGGGGTTGCAAATTAAATCATCCAACCGATATGTGCTCACAAGTTGTGGGGGACTTTGAGGAGGTAAAAATATTTGGACTTCAACGAAGGAAATTGGAAATATGGTAGGGGAAACCAAGGGTTTCAAGGGAACCATGGAGGGAACTGTCAAGATCCCTACGTCAATTCCTTCAACCCTCGTGATAGAGACCGCCTAATTTTTTTGTGGAGGAATGATAATCAAGGGTACAATCAGGGGGAGGGGGAAGCTACACCTCAACCCTACCCTAGGGATGAGAGTTTTTCCAACAAAAATGACCCTCTCTACAAGTCGGATCGCGAGGAGATCTTGGAGGCAATTGCAAAATTGACTAAGAAAAAGTTAAATATTCGCGGAGTGCACAAGAAGGAAAATTGAAGAGTTAGGCACACAAGCTTTCTCAAGCATCAATAATCTTGAGGTACAAGTTGGGCAACTCACTACCTCAAGGCAAGAGACTTAGGCTAGCTAATGTCTGAACCCGAAGTAGATCCACAAAATGTGAGTGCGCTAAAGTTGAGAAGCAGGAAGGAGGTGTAAGAAGCTGAGAAGGAGATTGTGTAAGAAGATGACATGATTGTGGAAAACTGATATGCACCTAGAATCATGTGTTTCCTAATTCATTTGGCACATTTATTAGCATCTTTTGTATGGTTGATTTCTAGGTTTAGTTGGGTTTATATCACATGGGGTTTAGATAGCTTGTGTTGAATTTATTCTCTAAATACTTCGTTTTGTAGATTTATTTAGACCTAATGGATGCTATATCCTCAAGAGCATCTAGATCCTATATTTTGGGCTTCATTGTATATCGCTCATAAGCACTTCAGAGTAGATTAATAAAGGCCATTCACAAGAATGGTAGAAGATATTTGAAGACCATTCGCAAGGATGGTAGTAGACCAAAGTCCACATGCTTAATCGTGGTAGTAGATGGAATGATCCAAAGAGAAGGAGTTATAGCCTGGAATATTAAGAATATTGGTATGGTCGTGCCTTTCTGCACGGCACGTGCCTGCCAAAATGGCTATTCGGCTAAGTATAGGCACATATCGTGTCCTTTTGCACAGCCCATACCAACCAGGAGGACCGTGCGACTAAGTACTGACGCGGGCTGTGCCATTTTGCACGACATGTGCGCCTTGAAGGTTAGGAATTGAAGACTCAGTCTGAACCCCGCAACGATATGCACGGACGCACCATTAGAAGACAAAAAATTCAACTCCAGTCTACAATCGACAAAAATATACACCCCACCTCGCTCAGATGACCATAAGATCTTTCCAGCTGATGGCTCGTGTGCTATTGCACGACCCGTGCCAATGTAACAACCTAGGATTTTTCTTGTTTTGACATCTTTAAGGCGCGTTTCTTACCTACTATATGAGGAGCCTTAGTCTACTAGGGTTTAAGAGTTAGAAACAGAGAGTGCATTAGCTATAATTCCATTCTCCTAGTTTCTAAGAGTAGGTAGAGAGAGAAAGAGAATAACCTTTCTCTCTTCTTTTAATATTTCCTAGTTTTTCCCAAAGGCATTGAATCCAACGATTATATTGGGTTCAATGTTTACGGAGTAGTTAATTTACTTGGGATTTGATTTGTATTTGTGACTTTGTTGAGATTCTGTGAAATTCTAGGTCTCCCTATCTTCTTATGTTTATGAATATCATGCTTGATTTAATCCTTACATTCTTGTGAAATGCATTTTACATATCATATGATACATAATAGTTATAAGTTTCATGTATAGTGCTAGGTTTGTTTCCCCATATGAGTGTCCGATCAGGATATGCGGGATCGTGAGTCCAGCTATGTGAGTGTATGTACATAGATGGTGCGCACCAAATCCACACGAGTGTATGGATAATTTTGACTAGGTCATGAACCCCGATATACAAAGTATGATACTTTGTAGCAACTAGGGTTGTAGAGTAGCGACCATTTTCTTTTCAACCCTAGAGCCATCATGAGATTCCAATTATCTTGCCTCTATAGGCCAAGGGAGAAAAGTCATAGTGGATTACCCCGGATGTATAAATTTATGGGGAAAGAGGAGCGTAGATTGGTTGGACCGCATGATGTACTTTCCCTAATTATAGAGACAATATTGATAGAATAGAATTGGGCACGTTTGTGTGCTAGACATTAGGAAGTGTTAATTATTAACCACACTATGAGACAAGACATAGGGATAGGTTTATATGTACTTTATTTAATAAGATTCTAGGATCAAAGACATATACTGGTGATGTTATGCAAATATCCTCAAGGCTTAGTTTAATATAGTTTATCCTCTTGATTTGTATGCTTAGTAGTTTGTTAGATAAAACCTCCCAAAAACCATGTTTGTTACACGAGCTATTCCCGACACACAATCAGAGTGACGCCAGATTGTGAGTTTTGCGTAGTTAGCTCTTGAATCCTAGCATCTATGTGGATGACCACAGACTTGCCACTAGCTACTCTTTGGTGGTTGATAGTGAGTACCAGAGCGTCATATAAATTCTATATTTTATCTCTCAGCGCTCCATGGGTTAATTCTCCCAAAGGTTAACAACCCCACGGAGTGCGGATCAAATTTCGGCACCATTACCGGGGATGCTAGTTTAAATATTTTATTGTTAACTTGCTTTACCAGTTGGTAGAGTATTTAGTGTTTCATTTTTCTTGTAGTATTTTGTGTTTTTATTTGTATTCTCTTTGTATGTTTGTTATTTTTTTGGAATAGGTATTTCTTTAGTTCTCGGAACAAACTGAGAATCCTTGGACTACGATTTCAAATTTTGTGTGTTTTATTTGTTTTTGTTTTTATTGAAAAAAAATCATGTGGAGAGGAAATGCTCAACGAGAAATATTTTGTAGGGTATGTCATTGCGGCCACCCTATAGAATCTTGCTTCTTGGTTGAGCGAATATGAGAGAGAAATGGAAGTTGTTGGTTCCCAATGCCAATGGGAGCGAGAATGGTACCCATACCATGACCCCCCTTCAGTGTTGAGTTACATCCCCAATTCGTGGTATGGAGATGAATTGTGGAACCAACACTTGGAGTTAGGAAGTTAGGTCTCACCAACCTATTTAATGCCCCAAAACCAATCCCTAGGGTTACTTCCCCAATTCGCATATGAGGAAGTTAGAGCCTTAGCCATTTTTGGTAGGACAAGTGAGTCACTCCAATCATAGGTACTTGTGTTTATTAAATATTTGGGAATCCAAGTCTCTTCAAGTGTTGAGAGAGTTGGAGGGAAAGTAACTGAATTGATAGGAAAGGTGAGCCAACTAGTTGGAAAAAAGGGATACTGGATGTAGAGTTTAACATGTATGGGAGCATAAATTGTATTGTTGATGAGTCTCCTTCATTTTTTATTGATGTTATAGATGAAGAGTATAACATGTATGAGAGTATAAATTGTCTTATTGATAAGTCTCCTGCATTTTTATTGATGTTCTCGATGATATTGTGCAAGAGACTTTTGATGTTTCTATGAATGTAACTTTAGAGAATGATCCCATTAAATATGCATGCTTTAGTTCTCTGAATGCTAGCTTGATGGAGAGTGTGGATGAGGTTGATCCCAACTTGAGAC
>JAULKK010000003.1:2593656-2606143 GCA_032355705.1 Rubia peregrina
CCTAACGGTAATATCTCGAGTTTTTGGCAAACTAGGCCAAATAAACTCTTAGAGGGTAATAAATAGTGAGACACTATGCTCTGGGTTGTAAATGATTTATAGTGGTGTTCATGGTGGGTCCCAAAGAGTTATGTTACTCCCGAATTTAATTCACTATGCATCTTCGCAAGTTTATTAACCTTGAGAGTAATGGTTACGAGGCGGATCACGTTTGTGCACCTCATGACTAAATCGGGAAGGGTGAGATGATGAGGGGGTGAAACCATGGAATGAGAGTTAGTAGAAGTTCTCGATGAATCAAGCTCTTTGCATCGTGTAATCGAGCATATATTAGGACATACTTGACTATGTGAATAGAAATCGAGAATCAAATTCTAATAATAAACATGTTACACAAAATGCTCCCGAGGCTCTTTAGTAATATACTTACATACGTAATTAGAATTGCATGCAAGTTTACTTCTTATTTTTATACTTGTAGACATTAGTTGATTATTCAAAACACCCCCTTCCTATGACAAATACACACTTGGTGACGCTAGTGTATGTTACTACATAAACCTATCATTTTAAACCCTTTTTTTCCCAAAGGATAACACTCGATTCAGTTGAACTTGCACTTTTACTCTTTTTACACTACTCTTTATCAAAATTTGTCCACACATTTTTAATTGATATATGAAAAACAATATTATTGTATATAATATTATTGAATTCATCGTAACAAATAGATTCTAAATATCAACTCTATGTAGATAAATATATCAACGGTCAAACATATTTTTTGAACACCTTAATAATGGATGATGTGTAAGTTCAGTTGGGATGAAATTTGCAGTTAGGAGTAACAAGATAGCAACGTACAAATCTTCTGCTTGATTGCAACGACTCCAATTTTTCACGACAATGGAGTGATGGTCAATCATGTAATGATAGTTTGAATGTATCGACATTTAACAATAAATGTTGTCATTTGAGAACACTACCACAAAAGAACACGGGAACTTGTGGCCATAGCCGGGCGGACAAGGGGGTGCAGGTTTTTATATGTTTATTTATATGTATTGATTTTATATTTAATTTTCCCTCTAAATTTGTCTGAATTAGTTTAACATCATAATCTCTTTTGTTGACCTTTTAATTTTTTAATTCAAAATTCGTAAGGGCCCAATTATTTTTTTAAACACCCTTTGTACAGGGAGCCCAAAATAAAATTTTCACCGGAGCGTTAAACAACAATGGACTGCCACAGGCAGTGATGATTACCAACATTTCAGCCATACCTAGAGGTAATGTTCTGCAAAAACATTATTTAGATCCATATGGAAGGATTTCTAAACTGAGCTGCCAATGCTTCTGATAGGAATTTGATAAGGTCTTCTTTAGCTACTTCCTTTTCCCTTTTGAGCTCAAGATGGCGAACCTAGGGAAAAATCCAAGTATTGAGCATAAAACTTGAATCGACTGAAAATTACGCGAAAGTTAACAAAAATAACAAATGTCAAATTTTTCCTGAATTCAGAATAGGGTACATGAATATATGAAAACAATATTTTATGTTGGCATTACTCCAAATGGCTAAATGTACCATAAATGTCAAAACTTGACCAAATCAAACTCCCAAATGCTTCCAGTGAATATGTTTCAGTATAAAATTAGTATTCGTGATTTTCATTTCTCACCCTCAGAATACGGTCACAAATATTTGGTTACTAGTGTTCCAGATGATGCCTAAATTTACAGCTCAAAATCAAAATTGACAAGATAACAAGGTTTGCCATCAACATAAAGGGTTATAAATATCCAAGTGAATACAAGTCATTAAAGTTATTGGGCCTTCAGTCTGTGGGGTGTATGAAAGAATATAAAAAAAACAAAACTGAAAATAAACCAAGCAGATCAACAGCCTTACCTTAACCGAATCAGTTTGGGATATACCAGCATCTGTGATGATAACTATGCATTTAATATCATTGTCGCTTGCATATTCATACTGTTCTGTGAGGCTTGGATCATACACAGGAACAAACTCTGCCTGATGAACAATGTTTACATAAGCCAGTAGAGAACATCGCATAACATTAATAGGTGATAGATTTTCACAAAAAGTTGGTCACTCACCCTTATGTTTTCATTCCATAACTCAGCCACAAGTTCCATGCGCTCAACAAGTAGACCGCCGCCACCTCTTGAACAAACAAGAATATTCATACCAGCATCATTTCTGCAAGAGAAAAAAACATGCACAATTACTAGTAGCCTCTGCCTTTTTGGTCTATTATCCTTCAGCTTCGTTACCTTGGGAAAATCAATAATGTAACTTTTGCACTTAAAAGGAGCTAGTTTTGAAGAAAAAAATAAATTACCTTAACGATTTCACTTCGCCTATATTATGTTGCAGCAGTATCGTTTCTAAAGCAATACTAATCCCAACAGCACCTGGAGGACTTGTTTTCTGCAGTATGCAAGAAATTCAAAAGCAGTCAGTCGGATACAAGCTGTCATGAAGTCTGTACACCTTCTGAGCACACCAAGGTTCTATTACAGTGAAATAGCTCACTTTCTCGTAAAACATAGTCTACACAGTTAAGTAGGACCTTGTGCTGTACACAGCACCTGTCCTATCTAGAATGTCTGCCAAGGGACTTCTTTTTCTGTAAATGTGTACAGTTGTGCATTGTATATATCTAAATATTTGACTGTATGATCGTAACTACATATCCTACAAGCCGTCACGAAGTCTCCAACTGTTGCACCTGTTTTTCAAAACCAACCAAGGTTCTCTTACTGTGCTATGTGGCCCACTCTTTCATTACCCCCATTTCTACACAGTGAAGCAGGACCTTGTGCAAGAAGGGTGAGACTGTACACCTCAAGCTTCACAAGCAGAACTCAGGTGCCGACTACTGAGTCCAAAAAGGCTAACGTCTTATTTTAGTTCTTTCTTTTTCGAACATTAACAATTGTTATAACTTAAACTACATTGAATTGGGGACTCAACAATCTATACTTATACTGTTTGGCAAGAGCGCAATACTGTGACAGCCGCGGGAAACCCCAAGTATGATCTGGGAGAGATTGTCACAGAGAGGAGCAATGATCATCACGTTTTAAAAACTATACAGTGAAAGAAACATCATGAGAGAGAGAGAGACTATTGAAGATGTATATCTTCCCCATCCGCATAGCAATTTCGCATGTTTGTAAAAGAAAGGAACTAATATGATCGCTTACACATTCGTGTTCAGTGGTACTATGAAGCAAGTAGTCATACCGACCACCAACTGCAAGCAAGGTTCCTTCCATTGAAGATCCAGTATTCCTTCTAAGATATATCTGCACAGCAAAATTGACGAAACCGTGAATTGTGTTGCGTCATCCAACCAAAACATAGCTTGAGCAATTAACAAGTAGATCAAATCAGCTTTGCGAGACTTAAATCATAAATAGAAATCGAGGCATTAAGTACCAACAATGGTCAAAACCCGGTTCAAGCATTAAGGAGACTGAGGTCCCTTAGATGCACTCACCTTCTGGCCTATAGTGATGCTACATTGCAGAAGAATATTACAAAAAAACTTTAACTAACTAATGACAACATTCCTCGGCTACAAAGCTCTGCACCTCCATGATTACAAACTCGTTGCCGCCACCGTATTCACTTTTGATTATGTGAACCCACAAAAATGATACAGTATTTATTATACTTTATTGCAAGTCCAGGCCATCCATTCTCATTCTGAGGAGATTTCTGGTGATTTTAAAGTACCAGACCTTTTACAGTTAAAATACTCACACAGAGCAAGAATCTCTAGTTAATCAAAACCACGTAGAGACCAGGAAATTAGAAGTATGAGTAAGTAGCTGGATTTTCCAAGAAACTGATAATTGAATGATTGGTATTTTATAGGAAGGCAGCCAGGGGAGCTGAGTGATATGTCAGGTCAAAACATCTCCATCAGCAATAATTCGTCCACACTATAATTACTTAAGAAGTAGATTGGCAGTACTTCAGAATTATTTTCTATTTTTTGCAAAATATAGCCAATGTTCCAATTTTGTGGGTTACTATAAGATGTTGAATCCCACAAAAATAACAAACAGATGGTATAGCACATGTTCATCATCTTAATACCTGGAAAAAGATGTTTGTGTGATAACTCTCAGTTGGCGCCATAAGTGCATCCACAAAAATACATCTCTCAAGTTTCCAAATTCTTAAATAGTTTAAAAGCTCTGACAATTCATCAAGCGCCTTGCGTGTGGCTTTGTCTGTGACATTGTGATGCAACATTAAGTAAATATACCATGTACCATCCAAGATCTGTAAACTGCATAAATTTGTAGACATAACCAGAAGGAAGGGCGCCTCTTAGCCTCGGAAGGGCCTGATCAACAGGTCCACAGAACCTCGAATCAACTGTCTGCAGTCTATTTACTGCAGCTTCACCAAGATTAAGTTCCTGTCAAAGAGCATTGTGAGGGTCCAAATTAAATGTTTGGTGTACAACTATATTAGAGAGAGAGAGAGAGAGAGAGAGAGACAGGCACATAAAAAATTCAACATCTCAATAGATCATAGTAAGAATTACCAAACATTTATATATTCCTTGATAGTTGGTTTTAACTAGGCCCAAGGATTTGCATTTAGAATTTGATAAAGATGTACTTCAAGTGAAGAATTTGTACCAAGTGGGAAATGATTTGAATCAGTGCCAACTGCAGTTTATATATTTGTGAGGTTTTACAGTTAAATCAACTAATGTTAAACTGACAGGAAGTTCAAATAAAGGAGAATTGCGTTAGGTTGATATCCGGTGCAACATTTTCTCAAACTTCATAAAATGGATTAGACATGAATTCATGTTAAATCCAGGAAGCTTTTATTTAATGGTGCATGTAGCGATGTCCAACTGCACCATCTTGAAAGACCGTTGCACTCCAAGAAGGATCAGCCACTCAGCTATAGGTTGAAATGTGCCAGACTTTTCACGCTCTAATAGGACGCATAATAAGCAAAATTCAGAATAACATGCCGAGCTGTATTGAGATGTTGAATACTATGACGTGACATAATGGCTATGAAAAACAAATTGGCTAAGTGAGAAAGTCAAGGATTTAGACACATCGGGGTATGAATTTGGTATTAGGAACAGATTAAAACTAAGAAAATGGTGAATAATATTGTGGATCAGTACTAATTTTCAAGTTAGTAAATCAACATTATCTAACCTCCATGGTGGGGTTTTGGGAAGAGCCGACCCATAAGAGCTCAGTGTTATACAGTCTTACCTTGCATTAAGCTTCCTACATCAAAAAATAAATGCAATACTTTCCTTTTGAGAGATGCACTAATAAAATCCAACCAATTCACTTTTAGTAAGATTCCATATGTTAAATTATCTACATACCCCTACTTTATCAATAAAACAAATTATACATAACATTTTTTTCTATTAGTTCATCACTATGAACTAATCATATGCTTGTGCAAACTCATTGGTTGCATTTATTTATGGACAGGGTAGTATTTATTTATTTTTTTTAAACACAACACAATAATAGCTTATTGATGTATGAAAGAGGCTACTAATTCAATTAGTGCATGCCTCATTTATTTGGGGATGGTAGTAGTAGCGTGTATGCTTGCACCTACGTAAAAGATTCTAACAATGATAGTGAAGATCTTTTTCTTCATTACAATTAAAACAAAAAAACTGATGCAAGAGAAATATCCAACAATTGAATGAAAACTCTATGAGATTCAAGTCACACTAGGAGAGCTAGTACAACTTGAAGTAAATGAAAACTTTACGGATCACTGTGCTATCCAACTTTACCATTGCTTTACCATTTACGGTTAGATTGGCACTTTCTCAGGTTATATTGGCACTTTCAGCCAAAAGGTAGGGTTATTTTAGCACTTTACTCTAAATAAAATGATGAAAATTCAAAATAAATGGGTGAAATAAAGTGGGAAAACGAATCCATCACCTACCATATTTCTGAAAGAAAATAACTTTTACATATAAAAATTTCAAGTATAACATATTTGTTCAAGAATTTGTCTTAAGAAGGCATGCGAGATTTGTTATTTTTCTTGGAGTGAATTACCTACACCCATACTATCACAAAAGTCTCACCTGGGCAAGTAATTATTTTTCGACTCAAAATGGGTACCCATGTTTCAGTTTTTGTTGCATTTCGGGAACTACTATCAAATTCGTCAAGTTGCCCTTCTAGAGCCTAACGGAAGACTCCGAAAATTTGCAATTTCATTCCCAAATTTTAATTCTTTCACAATTTGATTGTTTTTATTCTTGAAGATAATTTTTACACCCCTTTTCAACAATCCTAGAATTATATTTTAGCCCCTAAATTTCCATCCTGCCATGATATAATTTTCTGCATTTTTCAAAATAATTTGTATCACCCTCCTCTTCTCCAAATCTATCCGGATCCCTCCTACGCCAACGCCACTAGAAGAAAGGTGTGGTTGGGTGGATCTAGGGCTCGATCGAGTAATTGCAAAGCTCATAATATAGGGTTATGACTATGGTGGTTTAAGTTGGCGATAGAAGCTAGCAACCACAGATTAGCAGATACGCGGCGGTATTGTACCTCGATGGGTTGGAGTTCTCCGGCGATACTGAGGTGAGATGAGGTGATGGGGTCAAGGTGATGGAGGTGTTGTGATGGTGTTGGTGGTCCAGTGATGGGCAGGTGGGAGAGGCTTTGACAGTGGTGGTGCTTAGGCTTTAATGGTCAGATAGGAACGTAAGTAGGAAGTAAGAAAGAAAGGAAAAGAAAAAACAATAACAGGAGAAAAAAAGTAAAATCAATTTTGAGAGGTGAAAACATAATTTTTAAAAGTTGATTGTTAGCCTCTAACTGTCAACATCGAAATATGTGCTTCAAATGGCACAAAAAGTGAAACATGGGTACCCATTTTGAGTCAAAAATAAATTAGGAACCCCAGTGGAGACTTTGTGATAGTATGATTACCTTTTAGGCAATTCACCCTTTCTTTTTACTGTAGATGTAGATCTTAATTCTTTTTCCAAATAAATAAAAACAGAAATTTCACTGAAAAGGGGAGATTAATGAACCACCCCCAATCCATCACATTTATACGTATGGTCAAGTATATATTTTCTAAGCCGTTAAAAATCAAATGTGTAATATAGTAGGACAGAGAGACTACAATGCATCAGAACAAAGGGGAAGTGCACTATAACTAAATTTCAAGCTGTACTGGCAGTAAGATGAATCTTTTACCAAGCAGCCATTAGACCAACAGGTGTGATCAGAACAAGAAAACACTCACTCTGGTCAGGAAGATAAAATAAGCATACTAGAAAGAAAATTTTAATCAGCAGATGACAATCTGTATGAGAGAGAATAAGCAATAAATTCATGAAGACAAATGTGGATATCCCGAATCATGGGAAAATTGGAAAAGCTTACTTAAAGTTGTCTCAATGCAGTATAACTTTAGTGAGGGTACCTAAGAAAACTTAAACTGCTAATACAGAGAACAATTTGTTTTAAATTTAGGGAGGGGACCTAAGAAAACTTAAACTGTTAATAAGATATGTCCAATCTAAATAAGATTAAAAAAATGTGATAGAAAACAATCATTATCAAATAAAGGGATCATCCAGGTATAATGCGTTAAAGTTATTTGAAGAAGACCTATTTGGCTGACAGGGTTTCCCGCTAACAAATAATTAAACCTACTGTATACACCATAAGACATACAAACAAATTATTTGAAACTAAGAGTGTGCTAACATCTTTAAATTTGAGTAAAGATAGAGAAGTAAAAAAGGCACACAATGCTGTTCCCCGAACCTGTTGAAGCTGTATTCTTATGACCCTCCACAGTGATTTCCTTTCAGCGGACTGGGGACGTGAAGAGCCTAGTATGGAGAGCAACTTCATATAGATAAAGATGTGGCAAATGAGTATCCATGTATCCAATCAAAATTCATCTTCAAAAAACCACAGGTAGAAATTCAGCAAAAGCGATATTACCTCGGCCACTTTGTGCCGGTGCTCAGGCTTTATGCCAACCCAAGACCAAATTGCTTCCAGCAGTTCTCCATGATTTAAGTGAATATCACATGATTCTAGATGAAAAAACTTACCCATAATGTCCATTGCAGCCTAGGATAATGTACAAGAATAGAACATTAACCTTGCATATGATAACGAGGTATACAGTATTCAAAATGTTGTTGAACAAGCAAAACTACTGTATCTATGAACAACTTCTAGTTATAACATCAAAAAGCTGAAAGTATGCAGCTACAGAACAGCATCTTAGTAAAGATCTATCAAAAAGAGTGTGCCATGCAAGATGCTTCAGTCAACATTCCTCTTAAATTCTTGATTGTCTAGGAAGATCTTGATGGACAAAAGCAGATATATAACATTAATAAGAACTGGCCAGAGTACTCTATAATTTATTCTTGGCAATTTTTTGAAGCAACCATATATTTGAATTAGAACTTCTACACAAAGAGATGAACTGATATGCCAAAAAAAACACATATTGCCTATACTCTACTTTTTGTTTCAGATATCTCAAGGTCTTTGCTTTTTTCCTTCTTGGAAACAGAGTGATGCCAGATAAAGGTTCCACCAATAATGACTGTATTCTAGATGTTGACATGTTGTTAACATGATTTTCGAGATGTCGCCTAATCTTAGCTTCTAAATTGTACAAACTTCTAGATCCTTGTTTGCTTTCTTCCTTACCAAATCCTTAGGGGGGAAACAGGATATACTTGTGCTTCAGTAACTGTGCAATTTAGAAGCTAAGATTAGATGAAGTAGGCTACTGTATTTGTTTAGTCTTTTAAATTTTAAGAACATTGACAGATATCTATTGCCAATATTAGTTAAGGTGAAAACTTTCTCTTCTTCAAAAAATTGAAGTGCCCAATCCAGAGAACATATTCTGATCTCAATTATGGAAGGTCCAAACTGCACTTAAATAATTCACTCCTTCTTTCTCACTTTCAGACTCCCACCATGTAGGGTATTAAGCACAGTAAATTTGACAACTCCTATTTGTGAAGGTTGTAAGAAAGAAAATACTTGGACGCTGACCAGAAATGTATGTTGGACATAAAGGATTTCTATGCATAATTTTTTCTTCCACTTTTCATTCAATAATTTTGGTTCATCTAATGTCTGAAGGCCCAGAACTACATCAGAGGGGCTAATTATCGTGACAAAGGTTTGGAAATAATCTATTGCCCTCGGTAAAGGATATCACTCCACTCATCTGGCTCTCTTGGTCTGAACATAAATTACATGATGCCAAAAATCACCAATGTGGTTCAGAACTTTAGATACATTTAGTACATCGCATTTTACAAGCCCTCAAGAACAAGATTGAATTCCATGAAGCACCAAAACGCCAAAAGAGATCACATTTATATCTGTTATAAAATCCATACCAAACTAACTTATCAAAAGTTCAATACTCATCTCCACTCAAATAATGAAAATAAACCAAACATTGAATGTTAGGAAGTGACTCCAGTTTGGCTATACAACCATCAAACTGTAGGCACGTTATAATGCAAAATAATAAGAAGTTTTCCATTTCCTTAATGCAAGCATCTAAACAATCCTGTCCATTGTTGGGTGCAAAAAAGATTACATACCTTGATAGCCTCTGCCTCAGTCAATGCTATAGCACCTCCAATAATGTCAAAATCTCCCTGTAATGTATGAAATGCAGATATACTTTAGAGACATGTGCATGCTAATATAAGTACGCATAATCAAATATGAAAGACTCAGAAAGAACTATAAATGGTACGAGTAAGGCAAACCTGAAGATACCGATTCGGTGGCAAATGACCAACTGCTCTACGATACACATATGATATCTCAAATCTTTTGAAGAAAGATTTCTGCAGAAAACAACCAAGTAGATTACCAGGAAGATCGGAAAAAAACTAATACAAAGTATAACTAATAAGATGAGTAATACTTCTAATTTGGAACAGCAACAGTTCCCAGATAACTAGTTCCCTCAAGCATATTTTCATTTAGGAAAAAAAAAAGCAATACTGAGGAAACTTAGACTTCATCAGATAATAGCCTGATTTTCATGACGCCACCAATATTTCAGCAAAAATATGCTTTGCTTGGATAAAAGACTTGTGGTTAAAATCAAATAGGCAAGTAAAACTACAAAATAGATTTTTGGAGACTTGCATGCATATGGTATTCAAATATAGCTTGTCGGTTTAACATACACAGCATGACAAATAAATTAGTTATATCCAAGTGGGACAAAATGTAGTAAACACAGAAGACCAGCCCCACCAATAAGCAATGCAATGACAATATAATAACCCATTTAGGCAATTAGGCGGGCCAATTACAGTCAGGATGACATTTACATGAGAATCTTTAGTTGAATGGAATCGTTGGATGGTAACCCGTTTCCATGGTGAAGTATGAGGTTTCCATTAAATAACTATCAGAATACCATTATTTGATTGTTAGATATAAATAATGACCACAAACTTCACGGTGACATACATGCAGCATCCTGACCTGACCAAAGACATGACGGTAAAGTGAAAGCATGAACTATACTGCACAAAAATTAGTACATCGAGACAACATCCTTTTGAATGAGATACTAACCTTCCAGTTACAGTTAAAATAATTCAAAAAATGAAAATAAATACCTGATTTGCAATGAGCCATTTCACAAATGGTAAGCGTAGCTCATGGCAAAGCTCAATCATGTCGCCTCCTTGAGTCAAAAGCTTCACGGTACTCCTTCCATATTGAAAAATAAAATGAGCAGTCATCAAACTAAACAACAGAAATACAATAGTATGAAACAACAGAAAAGGATAACGAGAAAGAGACCTACTGAGCTGGGGACAATCTCCCAATACTCGCATTGATATGGTCTCTAAATGCTTTGCACAATGCTGTTTAAACACTCTAGCCGCCACCTCAATAACCTGGTCACGGTGAGCAGTTTTGACCTCTGTGAGCAAAACGGGAGAGGTATCACCTCCAACTAATTTCAATCTTCCAACTCTCTCATGCTTGGTGCTGCCCAATGACTCATCAAACATAGACTTGACAATTTTGTCATAAACACCAGTGTCTTCAGATGTATGGATCGTTCGAAGAATATCTGAGTTTCAAAAGGAGAAGATTCTCATAAATGATTCATATAATGAAACCTACAGGTCATCGCAGATATTATTTCCATCGACACCAACGAATAAAATTTAACTAGTGCCAAAATATAAATAGGGCGAGAATGAAATATTGGCCTAATTTTTTTCATATTGGCACTTGTGTCAACGTAAAGTGCCAATATTTCATTTTTTTTCATTCTCGCCCTACTTATCTTCCACAGTCCACACATTCTACTCATTTCTAGCTCTAAGTGTGTACATTAGTGTGGCACGGAAAAATTAGGATTGATCACAATCTACGGCATAATGAAAGCTGATATAGTTCAACTCATATTCAGAAATAAAGGTGAGAAGAGTCTTACTAAAAAATATTCCTGGTTATATTGAAATGAGCGACAAAAGAATTATGATTCAATCCATTTCCCAAGATTGAAGAAACAAAAACATCAACATTCAAGCTGTGAACCAACCATAAACTCTGAACAATATAAGTTACAGCCGTACACATACACCCATTCAATATATTCACCATTTCACATTTTCCATCTCAATCATTATTTTATAATATCATATCACTTTCCAAGGAAGCTTACATTTAAAACAAAACCAAAACACATTTGAAAACGAATGACTGTCCACACTCAGCCATACAAATTCAGGGAAATATTGCAGATTACGGTAGCAGATTGGAGGGAAGCAAGCATCCTTATTTCGCAGATTAATCCAAACTACAAAATGTTTAGTCTCTGGGGAAGTACAAGAGGCATGAAACTTTCCACATAAATTGTCTGTGGAAGTAATTATCCATTTACCATGATCCTGGGAATAGCTCCACACGTTAGAAGATTGTTAAGTATACTGTAACATGGTATCAGAAACATGCAACATTTAAGGAACAGCATTGTGCCAAAAATCTGGGGGCTTTATAGTAACATTAGTTGGGGACTCATAGGCCATGCAGCTGAGGAGGCACCGAAAAGTCCCATACATGTTAATTGAGGAACAAATGTTCCATTTGATAGGATCGGGTAAGTTCACCAATGCCAATTGATTTTGAGATGGAGACAGATAAGAATTCCAATAATCTCTGAACTTATAATACCCACTAATCTCATGCTTAAAATTGCAACACCATTGTGCCAAATATTTAGCCATTAGATCAGTACAAAGTCAATCATCCATTTCTTAAATCCTGGGTTTTAAAAAGCGCAAAGTGCAATGAAGTGCTAACGGTAAAAATTACCGAAGCGCGCACTTTTCGGATAAAAGCGCATGCAAAACATGAACTAGGATTA
>JAULKK010000003.1:2606243-2620682 GCA_032355705.1 Rubia peregrina
AAATAAAGCTTTCAACACAATACCAAATTCAAAGTTTTAAAGGTAGTAAGAAGAATTGAACGACTAAGATCAAAGGAGTTTTAAATTATTATGAAATCATTTAAGGCTCTAAACTCTTGTCATCAGAAAAATCATCATCTCCACCAAAAGAGTCCCCATAGACCTCATCTCCATCTCTAAACCCTGGTTTGTTAATATTCCTGAATTAGTTAGCCCTAAAAGCAACTCCATTTCAGCCCAAAATGTTTAATTATAAAAAAGGAAACAGAATGTAGAAGGCCATTTCAGCCAAAAATCCCAAAAGCGCGCTTTTTGGCGCGCTTTGCGCTACGACAAAAGAGCTGAAAAGCGTGCGATTCTCAGCGCTTCGTGATACAAAGTGCTCAACCTAGCGCTCAGCGCTTTAAGAGCGCTTAAGCGCGCTTCTTAAAACCCAGCTTAAATCTTCTTCACTTTCTAAAGCTCATACAAGGGACAGAACTCATATGAAAATACTTACTGTCTAAGAGCTCATACTCCATTCTAGGAGGAAAAGCATGTTGAAGAAGTTCTGTTGCAGATGGACGTTCTGATGGACTTGATGACATCAACCGCCTCAACAAGGAAGCCTGCTCTGGAAATTCAGAAACCCAGGTGGAAGGAAGTTCTCCCTTTTGCTTCAAATCAGAGAGAAGAACATGTCTTTCCATTGCTGTGCCAAATGGGTGCCAGAGCTCAAGGAAAATAACTCCCAAACTGAACATATCAACCTATAAGATCTTGCAGATCTGTAGTGAAATCACAATGGAACAACTATTTTGTGTAAATTAGGCCTGTTTACGCAACCAAAGGCAAAGTTGTACCTTCTCATTAATTTTTGGCCACCCTTGCTCTATTTCTGGTGCAGTGTAGAAGTAAGTACCAACTTGGCCAGTACCGTCAACCGAAACTCCAACTGCTTCCATGGCATCGATGTCCTGTTCCACTTGTTCCAGCCTCAAGAACTTAGCTGAAATTCAAAAGGACAATAAACTGTAGTGTTAACCACAGCATTATTTTCTCTGTGATACATAGCTGTCGGAGGTAGTAATTTTACCAAGCAGGAAAAGGAGGAAGAGAAGATATCAGATAGGGATTCATGATAGTTATGAAGGCCACGATAGTTAACATAACACCAAGCAGGAAAAGAAGATTCCGATAGTTATTAAGGGAGAATCAAAACAACCCAAAGATTATCATATAGAGATTTACAATCTAGGTTTTTGCATAAAGTGATTTGAGGACTTATATTTGTGAAAAATGGCTACGCCAAACCTTAAATTCAACGTGAAAGGAAAATTCCAATAACCAGGATTAAATGTTGAATGAATCAAAAAGGATTAAATTCATATTCCATTACTGACAAAAAGTTTGACATTATATTCAATATGATAGGAATATTCAGCGACCATCAATATATAACAAATGAGCAAAAAGCATACAGAAACAGTATGATAAAGCACCTTGTACACAGAATTTTCATTAAGCTGCATAGAGTTGCCACAAAGGAGAAAACGCAATGGATATTTCGAGCCCATAAATAAATTATACGTTTCAAATATATGGTTTTTAAAATCCACAGTAACATTTGATCTAATAACTGAAAAGGGCCAACATGTGACACTAGAAGCATCATATATCAGTGTCGGAAAAGCACAAACTTACCTTCAATTCTACTATTGTAATTATTTTATTTATCTAATAGCAGTAAACTAATTAACAAAACAAACTAATCTTTCTACCTCAGTCCATAACTGACCGGTAAAATAATATATTTTCAGAAGATACCTTCCCTCCATTCTTAAGAAACTCCACCTGCTTGTATATTTGCTTAAAATGGCAGTAACCTTCAGCTATTTGTTCTTATTTTAAACATTGAGCTTCGAATGATCATGAATCAGTGCAGAATATTCTTCAGGATTACAAGTTGAAGTCATCAGAATTCGAGAAATAGAAGAATTCCTTACCTAGGCCAAAATCCCCAATTTTAATGTCATTACGAGCATCAAAAAAGATGTTGCTAGGTGTCAAGTCACGATGAATGATTCCTTGGCCATGTATGTGCTCCAGGCCTTCAACTATTTGGCGAAATAAGTGCCATGCAAATTCTCTATCAAAGTGATCATAAGACTCAAACATTTGTCGGAGTGTCCTGTTGAAAAATGGTTATTAAATTACTAAAGCAAAACAATAACAAGAATAGAATTAACAAAAAAACAGAGAGGGAGAGAGGGTGGGGGTAAACTAAGGTGAGTGCCCCTGCTTGAGATTGTTAAGCACATGCTACACAGAAGCAATAACAGCGAGGCCCTTATACCACTGTGGGGTGGAATATATACATCATATCCCGCCATCGTCCTCGGTTAAGATACATAGCTTCAATTATATTTAAATACATCAAATCCTTCTTTATTGTCTGTTTCCATGTCTTTTTAGGCCGCCTTTGCCTCTTTTATTTGTTTTAGTGGTTCTTTTTGTCCTTAAAATCCTACCGGGCTTCTAATGACCTTACATATATGTCCAAACCATCTTAGATAAGTTTCCGTCTTCTTTTTTTTCATCTATTGGTGCCACTCCAACTTCTATTAAAATAGTTTCATTATGTATTCTATCTAACCTAGTAAGTCCACCATCCACCAAGCCATTCTCATCTCCACTACTCTCATTTTTTGCTCGTGTTCTATTACATATTATGATATCATGAATCTTATATTCTCAAATCCACAGCAGTTGAATCACCAAGAAACACTTCCAATGACACTTAAAAAGGTCAAATATTCAATCAGAACGATGAAGAATATAAAAAGTATTAGTGTGGACCAAAAAGTCTAGTATTGTCGAGGAAAACAAGCAGAGAAACATCATCAATACAGGTTTACACTGTGACGCAGCCCAAAGTATGGTACTCCCTCCGTCCCTTTTATTGTGTCTTATGTCACTATTCATCAATAAAGTTGATGTTGTTTGAATTGTAAAAAATTATAAATACATAAATATGAAAATTATTGTGCGATATATTACTTCATTCATCTTAACACATATTTTTAAAATATATAACTTTTATAATTTATTATTTTACATAATTTAAGATATTAAAATTATAAAATCATCAATGAATAGTTTAGAAAGAGGAAGACACAATTAGAGGGACGGAGGGAGTATGATAAATTAATCTTGAATCCTAAACCTACCAGATTAAAAAACAATAATTTGAGAGGAATGAAACTGAATTTCGGATCAAACGGATGGAATAAGAGATAAATTACTTTTAAAAACAATGGGCATCAGATGTATGACCTTCAAAGCTTTCACAATCCAGAGTAAAGTCACATCATGCAACTCTTGAAGAAGAAAAAATGACTCAGATCCTATTTCTTTGTTGTTAATAAGGATTCCGGCCACACAGCTGAAGTAGGACATTTTTTCATGAAAATGAGGGTGATTCAGATGTTTATCTATTTCTTGATTCTTACTTTCCATTTAGCCTAAGTTTAAACAATAAGGAGATTCTAACCTTGGGCAGTATTCCATTTGAATATACAAGTAAGTTGATTCGATATTATTTTCCGGTGTATCTGATGATGATCCATCCATGTAGCTGAAAGCTGAACTAATGGTTGTCTTTGAACCCAGGGTACCATCACCAAAACCGCCAGCAAGTCCTGTTTCAAACCATGCCTGAAATCATTCCATTAATCATCCATCACCAAGAATAAGAAAATTAGAAATTTTAAAACTGGATATGTACTAATGACTTCAGCAAAGTGAATCGATGAGAAGATAAATTTAGTACACCAGGCAACATGTAGAATCTCACTTGGTAGTAGCGCACAACATGCTGGTGCTGCAGGCGAGACAGAGTAGCAACTTCCCTAGAGATCACAAAATGGTCAAAAAAGAAAGGTTACCAGATGTCACAATGTTAGAATAACCAGTGTATTACAAACTAAAAACAATTAAGCTCTTTCGATAAACGACTATCTTCTAGAGCTGCTGGTAGAGTCACAGGGAAGCACATATACAAGAAAGGAAAACTAATCTTTTTCCCCACCATGTGGCATTAGCTAATATGGATTATCTCACCATTGTACTTAATTGAGACACATCGTTCTATTTACTTTTTATTACAGGCAAGCATCTTCAAGTCAAACCTAGAAATGTATACTGTCAGTGTTAGAAACCATAAACAGACAATTGAGTTGAAACACAGAATAAATCAAAAGCACATACACCATTTATTAGTGACAGAAACTTCCAAACAGAGAGTTGAGGGATCACCAACCCATGAAATGTGACTCTTACCCACATATCTTTCACAAATATATTTTTTTCACCAATTACTCAGCCTAGCTTTTCAGCAATATTCTTTCAAACTACAAGTCGCCAAAAGAGTAGCACAGCTGGAAACTAAATCTCCTGCAACTGTAACCTACAGCAGATGATTTTACCATATCTCGGTAATGAATCATTTTCCATAATTAGGAGATAGAGAACCAATATGCCATCATGCAAACTCTCTAGAATTATCATCTTTCTGAAAGCGATAATTATGAAATTATGAGACCAGAGACCAATTTGCAAAGGCTTTCTTCACATAATCTATGGACAAAATACATCCAACCATAAAAATATTCCAAATATTGCCATACACTGCATCTTTATGCATTTTGTCACTGGCATTAAATTCAATACAGAGAACAAAGAGTGATTACAGTAGTCTAGCACGTTCAGAGTTCAAAGAGACCGGCATTCAAACATTTAAGGCGGTTTAAGAAATTGGGAAAACTAACAAAGAAAAAGCAGGAGGAATAAGAATTGATAGGAACCACGCCCAGATGCACCAGGAGTGATTCCCATTGGGAAGGTTGGTCTTAGCATCAAAACAGCATTAGATTAAAAAGGTTAACTCAAATCTGACAATTCTTCTATATCCATAACTACTTCAGAATTTACATATCAGTACATGTTTTCATATCCACAAGAACTGATAAAAGAGTAGGTCATGAAACAAATGTCTAATTGGGGAGCGAGTATCAACAAAATAACTAAAAAATTGTGAAAATGAAGGAATCTTTATAATTTCATTCATCTGAGCTCTGATTTGAACTGTTTATTGTGTTAAGATTAAAAGATGCGGCAAATATATTATAAGATTACTTCATATGAAAAGAGACAATTGCAGATACATATGAAATAGTTTGCTTGAAACCATAATGACTTTTTCGTCCTTTCCATGTCGATGAAAGTTTCAGGACAAAAAAATAAAAGCAAACACTATGAAATAGTAACCTCAATATGCGATCATTTATTGGTGGGCTCTTGTCCTTTAACTGAATCCTCTTTACAGCATACTGCCTCCCATCTATCTTATTCTTACACAGAACAACATGACCAAATCCTCCATGACCTGACAGGAGAAAGAGGGTAAGTACATACACATAAAAGTGAAACAAATTTCCTATATCAGGTTCAGATCCTAGAAGCCAGCTATTGCACGCATTTAACGGATGATAATGATAATCAATGGTTTGAAAATTTAATCTAGATTTTAGTTAAACCTAGCCCAGGAAAATGGAAAAGTCTGTTTTACATAACAAAAGTTGACCTTCATTACTATGTGAAGCCAGGAAGTAAGTTTAACAGTGGAAGGACTCTTTGCAAAAGCATAACAAAAGACAAATTTGCAAAAGACGAATTTGCAAAAGCATTCAACAATAAGGGCTAGAGATTATTTGATTAATTTTCTGAAACTTGATAAGAATAATTACTTTGCAGGGATCAGTTTCTCACAGCAGAAACCAAACATTCCATAAGAGTTGATATAACCATCATGAAATGGGATATGAAAAGGTTTGTCATTGCTTTCTCAGACAATGACCTGCAAGATTCACTAGAGGGTAGCATATCTAAATGCAGCCAGCGAATCCCAAAAGTGCCTGTTGAAGGTAGAAGATATTGCTTGAATTTATCCTTTGAAGCAAATAAATAGCGCCTGTGACAGAAGGAGATATCACTTTCCACATATAATGGTAGTCCTGGGGATTCTGGGAAAGCTTCATCATCATTACTTTGTTATGTGAAATGTTCCAGAAGTTGGAGGTTTTCATCATTATCAGGTTAGGAACACTCTTTAAGTTCTTGGTGAGCCAGTACTTTAATTTTGTGAATGGTTGGGCTCTCAAGATTTTAGTAGACAGGAGTTACCAAACTGGATGATATGTTCAAGCTGGCTCGGACTGAGGAGAGTTGGTTAGGGCAGGCAAATATTCAGTAGTTAGTGACTGTGACTTCTCAATAGGCACTTATTCTGATCACCAAGAAGAATGAGACTATAACTAAACAACAATAAGCACTCAAAGTCTCAAGGAAATGAGCAAGAAATATATGCACAGTTGGAACGAAAGAGGTACCTAAACAAACCTCAAGATACTTGGGCAGTGGTTTAGTCAGTTAGCAATTGGGATACAACCCTTTGAAACGTGTAGTTCTTGTTTCGGTGAAATAAATCTTTAATTCATCAAAAAAAAGGAATAAAATACTGATCCCTTTGAATTTAAGAAGTATACTGCCACATAAGAAGAAAGACATAGCCAATAAGCTAGAGAGTATACCAAGCGACTGGAGTTCCTCAAAGTCAGATAGATAACGAGAAGTTGGCATTGATGAAGAATTTGGTCTTTCAAAGTCATCGGCAGTTCTCCAAAACTGTTTGATCTTTGATGAGATCTACGGCACAAAACTTTTGGTAAATTTAAAATTAATTATTTTGGAAAGAGGGGTATGGTCATAAATGGCAGATTATGAACTAGAATGACTAACCATATGGTGGTGAAAAACATGATTGAAGGCTTTGTCAAATGACGAAGATGGTTCTGTGACCATACTTTGCACACGCTCTGACACTACCTAAAGATACACATTGTAACCACATAGTTCTCAGTCATGCAGTCCAAGTTAAGCAGATGACTGGCAAAACAAAGAAAAAGAATATACAAAAGGACATGCAAACACAATTTCAGACCCCCATATCATGCAGTTCTGATGCAATTTGCGGCAACACATCAGATACCTCCCCCCTAGGAGAGCAAGCAAGACGAAGTAGGTGAGCCTGAAGGACAACAACTTCAGTTCACAACTAAAATTGAAAAACTGAAAGGTAGACTAAAAGATTTAGACAGAATAATTACCAAAACTAAATCTATTCTCAGGGTCTGAGACAGTTGGTTTTTAACTTCACGTTTTGAAGAAATGGATTCGGAGGTATCACTATCTTGATCAGTGCCTTCTGTTTCTGATGAACTCTCTTGCAGATATGCATCCTCAAGGGGGGGAAACAAAAGCAGAAAAAGAAAACAATGTTAATAAAAAATAACGATAAAATGTTGTTATTTCAGAAGCAGAAATCTAGCAAATGAACAAATTAAATAACCAAATCATCATAACGATGACTGGCACAGACCATGGCATAAGAAAATTTGCTGCCATGATGACACGTGAAACCCAGAAAACTAAATTGTATTACATAGAAGCACAAATTTTAACAACTATAGATACATCATGCCCTCTTGATAACCTTTCTGAACATCCTTTTGGGTCTTCCGTTCTTTTTCATATGAGACAAATTTTCTACTTTCTTCACACCATACTTGTGCATATACTAGTCTCCAATGCAAATGTCCAAATCACCAACCCAAATTTTCGCTCTTACTTAGGGCATTCATTATTTATTGAACCTAGGCTAGTAGAGTTTAGCATCAGGAGAGCTTATAATTTGTTAAGGGGAAATTGTCAGAATCAAGGATAATCAGGAACAAAAAATTCTGCAAAACCATAGTTTCTTCCAGTGGATGATGTTTAAAGGGAAGCTGGCTACACTGGATAGGTTGAGGAGGATTGGGATTCAAATTGAGCAGCAGCAATGCTATCTGTGTTCTCAGCAATGGGAAACAGATGAACACCTGTTCTTTCAGTTACATAGCATTGAGGATTTAGTGCAGATTGTTCTGGCAGATTCATTTCCAGCAATGATAGTCAGTTCTTCTTAACCTGAAGAATGGGTGGCAGTGATGCTGGGGTATGGGTGATGCTGCTGATACATGTTTAGTTTTCTTGCTTGACAGTCACTAAGTATGCTGTATAAGACAAAGATAATAGAGGGGTGATCCCAGTTTTGGTCTTTTTGAACCATGTATTGGTTGATTAATGAATGAACATAGCTTTTTCTAATCACTGATTCACTGGTACTTGAAATCACATAGTATAGAGGATGCACTTATCCCATCAGTTCCAACCTGATTAAAATCTCTCCTATTTTGTAGGATAGACCCTAAAACATAAAGTTTCTACATAAATGTATTATGTCTCTTCCCCTGGGAAAAAAGGCATTTGCAGTTGAACCCCGTTGGAATCAAGCAAGAAGCAACTAGGCTACCAGCACTATGGTTCATAATTCCTATCATTTCTCCTTTTGTTGACATTGTTTAGCCACAATATATTCATCTTGTAACAAAGGTATCAAGATCAAGAACTATATCATCATCTCCATCAGCAACCCAATTTTCCACGATCCAGACTAATCATGTAATTTTTTTGGAAGGAGTTCTTGCTGGTCAAATAAGACATCTTAAAGTTATTTTAAATCAACTCACTACCTCTACAACAGACAAACGAGGGTGCTAATAGAACTTTTTCTTATATTCAAATAAAAGGTACCCAAGAAACTGATCCCAAAAAAGAGAGTGAAAACTGTTTGTATATTGAAAATTCTTCACTAAACCACATTTGCAGGTTAAACATTTAATAAGGTTAAAAAAGTATTAACAATCTGCAAGTATAACTATATATTAATTCATGTGCATTTGTATGCATCTTCAATCAAAAATATTCATCAATACCATTATCACGCCAATAGCACCGGTCTTCATTGGTGCACTAGATGACGTTTTACTTGAATCAATACTCTTCATTTCATCATCACTCTCATTTTCCTCTTCAAGCGTGACCAGATTTGACGAAGGTTTATGAGAAAACTCTTGCCTAGTTCTCTGAACTGCCACAGGACTGATATTCTGCTCTATATTGTTGTGTACAATATGTTTTTGTACAATGTGACCATCTCGTGCATTCGAGTGTACTGAAGCTCTAGATCCAGCTGTCTCTTCAATCCCGAAACTCCAATGCCATGACTCCCCACAACCACTAAATAAATCTACATAACCATATACAAGAGGTCCTCTTGAGAGATACAAGCTACCAGAATGCACAGCCTCCTGAGACATTGGAATATTCATATCTGTTGCCAGAGATACAGCCTAAAAGAAAGAAACACATGGAATCAGCTCAGGCATATAAGAACACCTAAGTGAAGAAGTGTGCTAGCAAACAAAACCAGAGAAACTGAGGTTCTAGACCAACTAACAATTGGCAATCAAGCAGCAGAGGATAGTTACTCCGAGGTTAGCCCTCTAGCAAGAGACTGAATTGGGTGTAAGTAGGCCAAGTCAATTTTAAAAAAATTAACATAGAGCTTATACCAAGAGAATAGAACTTGTACCAGGAGTCCATTTACAAAAATGTTACTCTTTAAGTAGGAATAAGATTTGGACACTTTCTGTCCTACATCTAGAGGAAACACTTCAAAAATCATTTTCTTTCAACCTTCACTTCAGTCCTCCTTCACTAGTACTAAATTTACACCAATGACATGCATTAGATTAGATATTTCATCCTCATACAATCTTTGAACTTAGTATATGGCACATGCAGAAGTTGGATGATGAAACCATAGGGGCTCTCATAACTGATGTGACCTAAATTAGTTACTATAGTTAATAGGTGAGAATAATGTTACTCTGCACTAACAGTTTTTCCATGATTACCACATTTTACAAGTTAATGACTATCATATGCTAGCAGTTAGGTCATATCAGCCGTTGAGCCACAACACGGCCTATGAATTACCTTTCTTTCCATATCACACCGGAGAGATAATTTGAAAATCATAACATCACCAGAATGGCTAAAATGATAAGGACTAGGTAAAGTTGACACCGCAAGAAAATAAAACGAAGACAAAGGGAATGTTGAGTCTTACAGAGTCATGCACACAGGCTTGAGGAATAACTTCAGACAAGAATTCTTGAGCAGCCTCTACTAAACTGTATATCATTACACGGCCTTCACGAGCATTGATATTTGCCTGGAAATGAATAATTTAATTTTAAAAAAAGCAACAACTAAACTCTAAACTTTTAACCCTCAAAGGAGTCAGCTGTATCGACCATATCCCATCATCATGTTCAGTTAAAGACATTATGTTCTGTGTATGCCTAAAAACAGAGTGCCTTTTTCTTATAGCTTGATGAGAAGTATATTTACACCTTCCACTTACCCCATTAATTTGTTTTATACATCTCTACTTTCTGCCGTACTAGGGCCTCCGGAGATCTCCTACATACAAACGAATTTCAACAGTGTCTCTTTTCTTTTTTTCACAAGTCAAGGGCACATGTCTTGTTTCTTATAATTTTAATGCGTACTAAAAGAAATCTAGGGTGTCCACACATCCAGTTCAATAATCACGGCTCTAAAAATCAAAATCTTCCAATTTTAACCTTTCCATGACAAACTCTCCTATACCAATTCTTTTCTTTATTCCTTTACATCTAGAAAATTCAATAACAAAAAACATAGAAAATGACTCCAGAAAAATAAGATGAAAAAACACCAATACAATGAGGAATAGAAGAGAAAATGCCAATGCTAATGATAAACTATGTACCAATTGTTATCGAAAATAATACTAGATTCAATTTTCCCTAGAAAAAGTGTCCGGGCTAAACTAAGCCTGGATTATTGAAAAACTGCAGGCTGCAATGGCACTGTAGTACAGTCTTTTGTGCAGGCTGCGCTAAATGTCCAGCAATTGGAGCACCAACGGATGGGTGGTCAAGCCAGTTTTTTTATTAGTGGCCATATCCTGTCCTCTGAATCATAAAAACATAAAGAACTTCCGAAATCAGATGAAAGTGAGCACATCCGGAAAC
The DNA here is from genome assembly GCA_032355705.1 of Rubia peregrina. Lineage (NCBI taxonomy): Eukaryota > Viridiplantae > Streptophyta > Magnoliopsida > Gentianales > Rubiaceae > Rubia > Rubia peregrina. The sequence goes on from JAULKK010000003.1 coordinate 2,617,307, forward strand.
CCACCTAGAAATCACCACCGCCGGCGACCATTCTGCTGTCGCTTGTAAGGATTCTAAAGCTAAACAAAGGTGAAAACAAATTGCAGAAAAAGAAAGTGGCTTTGTTTCCAAGATGAAAATATCAGCTGCGTGTTGGTGTTCAATCGGGCAAAAGACATGTGTTTATGACCAAGTGGGTAGTGCGGAAGCATACAGCAGCGTCACTATGGTGGTAGGATTGGGGGATGACACACAGAATTAAGGTGACCAGCAACCTGCCTAAATCAGGCCAAGGTAAGCTTTTGAATGCTTTTATTCTAGTGGATAGAGACGTTATTAAATTATGTAACTGTATATACTAGTAACTATAATTTTTTTAGACTAGTAATGTATTTGTTGTTTCTTTTATTTTTTGAATGAAGAGCGAAATCATAAAATGCAGGCTAAATTATCGAAAACAGGGCGAAAATCACAACCCTTTCAAAATTCTAGCATTCATATTCATACAGTTGCCAAACACCCTAAACTATACAGCATTGATGTTCTTACAGTAATAATAATAACAACCCATTGCATGAGATCAGTTATATGAATCATACCATCATGATTTTATTATAAAAAATCTTTGATGTTAAACTGTTTTTTACAATTGCGGTCTTCAAAAAGCGCAAATATTTTCTCACCACAATCTATCTTTTCCAATTCTTATCCTTTTCTTTTCCAATTCTCACCACAATCTATCTCGATTAACTCGCTTATGCTTTTTTAATCAATAAATCGTGTAATTCTTGTTATCTTTCTGATAAAATTTGCAAAAATTTCATTGTTAAAGCTAATTTGTTTGCTGGATTAATAGTCCCTTTGATTTTGTTTCTAATAGCCTTTTCCAGGGGTTTACAATTGTGATTAATTAGTTTAATATCTCCATAATGGCATAATATGCATAGTGTTGCACATCTCCACTTTGTGTGTACACTTTATCTCCATTTATAAGCATACTTTTAATTCTCACAATTACATAATATAAGCTTGTAAGCCATCTTATCCCAACTTTTTTCTGATCACTTCCATGAGTGAAATATCATCTAGACCATTAATCTTCAACATTTTAATTGATTATAATGTTTACTTCTGCTCATGATAGTAATTCACAAAAGCATGTGAAATTTTGAAGTTTGGAATTTCTTATTGTTAAATTCGATTTGTTTGTTGGAGTATGTCTTTCACCAATCTTCTATTACATCATCAAAGATTGATAGTTTCATTATAATCTTTTATACACTTTACTCAAAAAATCTTTTTTTATATACTTAATACGTGGCAAGTCTTCAAAATTTTCTATTATACACTTAATACATGACAAATCTTTAAACTCTTCCTATTCTTTTATAGAAAGTTTTCAGAATCTTTTCTTTCCCAAATTTATTGTAGTTTTATAATTTTCAACAATTACATCATTTCTTAAGATGCATACCATTCTGTTATTCGTCTTTTAACTTTACTTTCTGCTGTTTTTCATTCCACCACAGCGATTCTTTATCCCCTCCATTTCTTTTCCTTTCACCTAATAAACAGCATGCAGATCTTTTCATCTAGTCCTGTAATTTTCTATGTACACTCCGATCTGCAGTAAGGCCAGGGAAGTCTCTAGACGTCCTTAATTTTTCTTCTCATGGAAGTTCTTTCAGAAACACTTGTCAAGGCAGGTAGAGGGAGAACAAGCACATACAGAAAGGTGGCACAGAAAGGAGTTGTATGCTACATTCAGTAAGGAACTAAGGATGAATAGCTCACCTTGCACTTTCCATTTAGTGTCTTCGAATAATGTTTTTATAAAAGTATCTGTGCTGTTTCTGTTCTTCAACACCTAATTCTCAGTAAAAGAGTACATTTTGCTAACTTAATACTCCTTTTCTTAATTTTTTTTATCAAACGCAAATAACATTTTACTTATATTACATGATTTTTTATCCTTCCTTCAATTTAGGAATTAATGAATTTGTGAGTTATTCAAACCACTTAAATACTCTGTTAATTATAACTAAAGCATAAGCTACCAAAAATTCTAAAATAGTTGTGTCTTCAGTGCTACGTTAACCAAAACTATACATACCATGAACCCTATCATATTCCTCAATCCTCAATCCTCAATCCTCATCACCATACCCTACATGGCCAATGAAACCCAGAGTGCTGGACAAGTAGGCAACTCACCTGATCAAGAAGCAACTTTAGAAGATTATCTGCATCAACTTCTGATAGTCCCATCTCTGGTGTTATCTTCAGCCTTGGGCATTTGTTTGGGTAACCAGGTAAATATCTGATAAAAAGAAATACCAAATCAGAAGATCATCAATATGGTTTGTTGCCTTGAGTCTTTATATTGAAGTTATCAAACTAAATTAGACCATGAGCCACTAGCACACGGACCTTACCACAAGCAGAGCAGAAACATCCGAACCCTCGTAGCCTGTGTCCTTTGAGTAAGGCCTGCCAACCAAATCAATGAGCACATAGATGCAACAGACAGAACAAAGATGACAGAACTTAATCATTTTAATCATAACATACATAACCTGAGCTTAACATGAACTTGAGGAGGTGATTCTGAAATGACTTTGCAATCATCTTGAAAAATTGCACACCTTTGGAAAGCCATTAACAGTAAAAATTAAACACATATCACCAGCATTCGGATAGTTAAAAGAGATCAGCGAAGAAAATACTCGTGTATCAGATAATGACGTCTACTATTTTAATTAAGAGCATCATTAGCACTAATAAACAAGGCTAGAGGTCAAAAACTCAAAGTAAGTATATAGTGTCAAGACCTGCAATGTTTGATATGAATATAAAATTTCATTGATCGGAAAATTGCTATATGCTGAAATTCGGAAATGTATAAGAAACAGCTATTACAATGCGGTAAGCTCCTCATCAATCAATTCAGAAGTAGTGTCACTGAATTGATTATGATCCTTGAAAGCAGGCCGACGGCCTCCGCCTCCGCTCTTCTTCTTTTTCTTCGAGCTCTGCCCCATAGTGTTGCACGGCAACCGGAGAGGGGTTGAACAGCAAAGGAGTAACTCGTATCGGCGAGGGCGAGAGCGAAACGGCGAAATTAACAGCGTTGAAATCGCTCTGGGCAAAACAAGGAAATTCTATTTGGACCAGGGCTGGTCAGCCATCTGATTTTCGGGTCCTCGAGGGCATCCCTCTTCGGCAATACGAATCAATTACCGCAATAATTGGTTTTTGAGTTTAATTTCCCGAAATATGTAAAAAAAAATAATTTCCTGAATTAGGATAGTTGAGTTTCGAAAGTTCGACTTCAAAGTTGAAATTCGAAAACTCAACTTCAAAGTCAAATTTTTGAATTTTGACTTTGAAGTTGAAT
>JAULKK010000003.1:2621254-2642255 GCA_032355705.1 Rubia peregrina
AACAATGGTAACCTTCGTGCACACGCCCAGTTCCGGATTATCGCACCCTAAGAACATCTAGATTTCCTTAACTGGGGAGTAGCAATAGTGTGCCAGCATGAAGGTAGACTCGATTGTGTGCCAACAAATTGTGACTTTCATGCAATTAACAAGAACAAGCCAACATAATGATCACAAAACACATTGAAATAGGTAGATCTAGAAATCTCACAAAATAAACATCAATACATGAATAAAAATATAGTCCCCAAGTTAGATATGTAGTCCCTAAGCATTGAACCAAAGTATTTCATTGGATTCAACACTTTTTGGCAAAAGAAAGATAAAAGGATGAAAAGAAAATAAACTAGAGAGAAGTGAGAGTGTTTTCTCTCTCTAGCCACCTACTAAGATCGAAAACTGAGCATAAACTTAAACTCTACTAGACAAAGGTCCATATATATAGTAGTAAGGAATTGGGCCTAAAAATAGGCCCAAAAACCCTAGAAGCCGCTAGGGCCATGCCGGACGTGTCGGCTCAAGTCGCGGGGCGCGTGTCCTTGCAAGGGTCGTGTCGGACGTGCTGGACGAGTCCTGCATCACCCCACACAGGCCACCGGTCGGATCTTCATTTTCCTATTTCTGATCTGCGCCATGCGTTGTTTTGCACATCCCGTCGGCTGGAACCTTGTCTTGCTCAGTACCTTGGCACGCCCCGTATCATTCTTCACACCCCCTGGGCTGGTCTTGGCATTTGGGATGTGTAAAACGGAATGTCCCGCCCCCATACCATTTTTTCTGTGAAAAGAGGGGAGTCTCGTGCCGGATTTTGGCACGGCTCGTGCCAGGTGATACAAGACGTGCCAAGGTCCCCTGACAAGGGCCGTGCTAGATTTTGGTCAACGCCAAGCATGTGCGGTCCGCATCGGCCGTGACTGGTTCGCATGGTTAATTTTCTTAGCTCCGCTACGAGTGAACCGTTGGTCCGATTTGGGAGTTCTTTTAGTCGATTTTAGAGCGCTCGAGAAGACAAAAACAATGGTGACACCCTTAAGTGATGATTCTTCTCGGATTTTTCCCAGAACTCCGTGAAACCTCGAACAACAATCCCTCTATTTCTTCTTTAGTCTTCTTGAACTTTGACTTCGCCTTTCTTGGTCCCAATTCCTTCTACTACCACAATTTGGAGTTCATGATATTTAATCTACTACCATCCTTGTGAATGATCTTCGATATCTTCTATCATTCTTGCGAATGACCTTTAAATATCTACTACCACCCTCGCGGATGGCCTTCCACCAAAAGAAAATGAAAAGGCACTCACGAGCAACCTACCAATGAGATTAGAAAAAAAGGAAGATCTAGGCGCCCGTGAATACAAGTATCCATTAGTCTCAATTAAGTCTACAAAACACGGGATTTAGACAAGAAAATCAAAAATGGTCGTCTAAACTCTTTGTCGTGCAAAACTAACTTAAACTAACAATCAACCAAACAAAAAAAAGACAATAAATGTGTTAAATGCATCGACTAACGTATTCATAATAGTGCACATCAACAACAAAGTTTTGAAGGCCTTGGAAACATCACCAGGGCAGTTTAAGAGCCGAATCACACTAATTCATTTGACATAAAAGGCCCTATTATTATAAGGTATCAGCGCACATGATACGAGCAAGAGAGAATTGTTCCATTGTCCGTTTGGTCCTCATTTTGCTCTCCATTGTCCTAGAGGATAATGTTTTAGGGGTTTGCTTGTTTGTGGAAGGTCAAACTCCGCTTCATGGTTCTTATTCTATTTATTTCAATACATTCATAACTTAGCTTGATCAATCGACTTCAGTCATCTACAAATTCATTAGCCAACGCGTCATCGTTTTTAATCAAAGATTATGTGCTTGTTTCTGGCAGACCGTGAAAAATATCATGTGCAAGTTAAAAAGAGGCGAAGGGAGTGCCTGATTCTCAGTATCCATCTCTACAGCTGCTAAAATATCAAAATCGCTCTCTATATTTTTCAGTTCTGATTTTATGTACACAAACTAACTTCCATGTCGTAGTGTACTGCATACGCAGCGCGAAATGGCTCTCAATAAAGAGTGAAGTGTAATACTCACCAAAAATTTCTAGGCAAAGGTAAAGGCAGTGATTGAAGCCAACTTTCTGGTGGTACATCGGTTCGTGAATATCGCTTGGCTCTGTGCAGCTTCATCTTCATAGCAGGAACTTTCCTCGCGATAGATTGCCATATCATTTGGACAGCGTCATTCTCCTTTGATGGGAACTGATATTTGAAGAAAATCTCTACCTCTTTTAGCCTGTTCCACATCCTTGTCCACTCGTCTCTTCCTATGCTCCTTGTAAGATTGATGACAAAGTTTCTCTTAATGGCATCCGACGAACGAATGATGATGCAGAACTCTGAGTAGTCCAATATATCCTCGTAAGGGAGCTCAATGTCGTCGCTAATGATGACCGGAACACAATGGCTGGCGATAGCATCAAAGAGACGGTTGGATGAAGGGGTGTCACCCGCTATGTTGAGGCAGAATTTGGAGGTCTGCATGCCCTGCGCCGCGCTTCTGACGCCATCCTTCTGCACACTCCCGAATGAGAAATGCACGTCCTTCTCATCTTTTAGCAGATAGAACAATTCTTGACGAATAGTTCCTCCCTGAAAAGTAAATTAATTTATGACCCCTTCCTCTTATGCTCATAGTCTAACAATACACACAGATGGAAATGCACAAAGCTGATCTAAATGTTGCAATATATAGTGATCAATTTTAAATAAAACTCACATCTTTCCTGTATATGGCTCCCTGAAAGAAGAGCAGAGTTGGACGGCGATCGAAATCATTCAAGTCATTGGCAAAACTTCCGACAACATGCTTGTAAGGTGCAATGATATCTTTGTCCACATTCGCTACGGTTGGGGGATACCTTCCGAAATCCGAAAGAATAAACATTGCAGGCCAAAGCTGGTACCTGGCATCCATGAGGCTATTAGGATGGTGAGCAATAACAACATGATCCATTCCGCCAGACCTTTTCCATTCCTCCTGGGACGTGACAAAACTAACCAATTTCTGCTGCAGCAAGGTGTTCACCGTTTTCTTTTCCTGCGGCTTCAGCCTCGAAAAGCGGTTGAAACTTAAGGATGAAAAGAAAGGAACAAACACCACATCCGCTTCACTCGAATTCCTAACTCTGACAGAAGCACCAGAATGGGCAGAACTGCTTAAGAGATCCAACGTGAGCCAATACTCTATACTGTGCTGCAAGTTGAGCCCTCCAGGATAGCCAGGAACACGTGTCCGTACATCGGGCCAGACGGCTTTCCCTTGAGGTTTCCATCCCAGGAGGCCAAAATGAAACTCTGGAGGCAGATCATACATAAACACTTTGAGTGGTTGATTCCTAGGACTATCGTGTTGCGTGGTGGAGGACATGTGTGCTTCCACCGGGTGAGGAATGCCGGTAAGACGCAGCACGGATGACCAGGATAAGATAAACAAGAGCGAAGGAATCAAAACCACACACCAGAATGACTTGCGAGAAATCTTGCCCATCTCAATTGCACCAAAAGTAGTCAATTCCAACCACTTATCAGTAGCTAGAGGATTGAATTAATTTAAAGATTCGATCTTTAAGGCTGTCTGAAGATTAATGATTGAGTTAAGACATGTACATTGAAAGCAACGACATAGAGCAGGAATCGCAGATCGTCCCTGAAGACAAAATCCCAGAAGATAGATGATCAGACACAAATTGACATGAAATCAAAGCATCCAAATTTCAGAATCAGGAAATCAAAGCAGCCTTGAAAGTAGTATGCTCCAAACTCTTACAAAACATCAGATTGGATAAAGATAACATTCAAGAAAAAGACTAAAAGGTAGCGTTGAGAATGGAAACTAAACCTTGCTTCATTGATTCAAATTCAATTGAACCAGATGCATGTGAAATCCCTGGACTTGAAACAGAAAGCAAACCTTTTTCTACTAATCAACCAACTGAAGTGAAAACTGATTCATACAAACACTGCCGGCCCACGAAAATATTTTTGTTTGCGTGAAGTTTCCTCGTAACTTTAGCGTTGGAATAGGGCACTGAAGAACCGGTCTATTATTCTCTCTGATTATTTTCCTTTGGGCCTATTTAATTTTTTTAATCTCCGCATTATTTTAGGTAATCATCTAAAATTCCCATTTTATTTCTTTGTACTTTTGGAAGAAAAAGGGAGATGCATTGCTTGCTCTTTAGACTTTCCATATTCCCCTGTGACCTTACTTCCATGCAATCTTATCTCACCATCGCCACCGCCGTCTAAGGCAGGGAAACAGAAAGGTGGATACTCAGACTCAATCAATACGTTTTGTTGATCAATTTCCTTAAGAAAAGGAAACTAGATTCAGAACTGTTAGCAGCACCACTTATCACTTGTCAGCGAAGAAAGCAAAAGGTCGAGAATAACTCTGAGAGTTTATGTACGGATGTCCCAATCAACCATGCCGGAAGCCATGAGATCCCAAATATGCCCCTACGAGGCACTACAAGAAAAAACCCCCGAGACACCGCTTGTTAGCCTCGCTTTTCTGAGAATTGTTGCAGCAGTTAGTTTTTTACGAGAAAATTGCTGTTTTGATAATGTCAATGTTTGGTAAATGCTTGAGTTCCCCCATGATTGTATTACATATTAATTGTAGTTACAAAGGGTTACAATAGTAAATATACAATATACAAGAAGAGTCTAGAGAGATCTAATTATATACTATCACCCCCCTCAAACGAAGCGTGGGAAGATATGTCACGCAAGGGTTGGACTGAAAAATTCAAAAAGAGGTCGAGGTAAGCCCTTGGTGAAGACATGTCGAGTGAGTAATTTGCTGGAGGAGACAAGCTCGGGAACAAAATGATAATCAATATCAATATATTTTGCGCGTTTCTGTGCAACAGGATTCTGGGAAAGGAATATAGCACTTTTGTTTTCATATAGGAGAAGAGGAGATGAGGACAAAGGAACGCGAAGATCTCTTAATAAGTTGCACAACTAAGTAAGCTCAGCAGCGGTATTTTCCATAGCCCGATACTCAGATTCGCAACTGGAACGGGAGATAGTAGGTTACTTTTAGGCACTCCGAGAGACAAGATTGCCACCGAGGAAGATAGCATAGCCACAGGTGGAACGACAAGTTTCTAAACACTGAGTCCAATCAGCATCAGAGTATCTGGAAACTTGAAGTGATCCTGCAGAGGGGCGGATGATCAGACCGTAGTGAAGAGTACCACATATGTAGCAAAGAATACGTGTAACAGCCTGATAATGTATATCCCGAGGACAATGAAGGGAGGTATCAGCAGTGCTGCAAGAGAAACCAAGATCACGTAGATAAGAGCTGAAATACTGAAACCAAGCCCTTGGAGCGTGTTAAACACCATAAATGGCCTTCCGAAGGTGGCAAACATAGTCAAGATGGATAGAATCCCGATACCCAAAGGGTTGCTTCATATACACAGGTTCATCAAGAAGCCCATTGAGGAAGGCATTCTTGACGCCCAATTGATGTAATGCCCAACTATAAGTGGTAGCAATAACCAAGATGACGCGAACAGAAGTTGCCTTAACCACTTGACTTAAAGTGTGAGTAAAATTAAAGCCACGTAATTGTGAGTAACCTTGGGCATCAAGACGTGCTTTGTAAAGTTCAACGGAACCATCAGAACGGTGTTTAATGTGAAAGACCCATTTTGAGCCAACGATATTAACACCTGTGGGTCGGGGAATAAGATCCCAATTATGTTGCTGGAAAAAAGCATATATTTCATCATCCATCGCCTCAACCCACTTAGGGTCTTTTAAAGTAGATCGATAGCCACGAAGTTTAGTTTCAGCCATGAGTGTTGTGAGGGAGCAAGTAAGAAGATAGTTCGGAAAAGAGTGCCTTTTAATATGACCGATACGAGAGCGAGTCTGCGTAGGGTGATCTAGAGGAGGGATTGCAGGTGAAGGTGAAGGTGTGGGTGTAGGCGATGGCGGAGGAGAAGGCTCTGGAGAAGGTTCTCGATAATGTGTAGCTGGCGGAGTATGAGGAGTAGGGTTGGAGGAAGGGAAGGATAAATCTAGAAAATGACATAGGCGACATTGAGAGTGAGTAGTTGGTGTAGTGGATAAGAGTTCCATAGGCGTGTCTGAGTCAAAAAAGACAGAGACATCTAGAGAGGAGAGGGAAGTGGGTGTCCCACCAGCATAAGGGAAGAGATGTTCATTAAAACAGCATGCATGGTGATGTAAATCTTCCGAGTAGCATGATCCAGACAACGGAAGCCCTTGTACTGTGAAATGTAGCCTAAGAAGATGCATGGAGAACTTTGAGGGGATAATTTATGGTCTGAGAATGGTCAAATAAAAGGATAAACCCAACATCCAAACGGATGGAAGTTGGAGTCGTCCGGATGACGTCCGTAAACAAGAAAGTACGAAGAACATCCATCGAGTACCATAGTGGGAAGAAGATTGATGTTGAAGACTGCCGAGAGAATCATCATTCCAATTTGACAAAGGAAGATGAGAATGGAATAACATGGAAAGTGCCATTTCAATTATGTACCGATGTTTTCTTTAAGCTCGCTCATTTTGGGCAGGCATGGATGGACAGGAAAGTTGGTGGTGAATGTCATGAGCAGAAATATAGGAGCGTAGCCATGAGTTGGTGAACTCAGTACCACCATCGCTCTGGAAAATGTTGATAGATCGGAAGGAACAAGTCGAGTGAGTAATTTTCCCTTGGTGAAAATAACCGAAATCTGTAAGGCAAAACTTTGATTTGAAAATCGTGGCTTTGCATTGAATTTATTGGGACAACGATTCTGTAGCCATTTTTTACTTTCATCCCAAGTTGTATTTATGTGATGTGGTTGATTCCTTCGATCATGGTGTCCAAGATTGCCTCATGTGAGCCTCACACCTCCTTGACACCTGCAATAAGTCCCCAGATTGATTATGGAGAGGAGGCTCTGATTCATAAGTTAGTATCATGGTATATCATACGTTTATTTGAAGGTTTTCAGACATACCTGATGTCGGCGTGTTCTCTCTTATTTCTAGTGTTTCTGAGATGTTGGAATGTGTCCCAACTACGTATCTCAATATTTTCTTTGAATCATGCTCTTATTATGTTCGCAACACATCCAATTGTGAAGCATCGTGGTCTCATCACAAAGTAGTATCTGATATATACATGGCACGTCCAGTTGTACGTGGCACCATGCAGTGGAGCGAACCGTCCCGTTTATTGTATTAGAGAATTGATCAGCTTGTGCCACTCATCTCATTGTTTTACTGGGTCTTATTGAATGGATCAACATGTGGGTAATATATACACAATAACCTCCACCCCTTTCGTTAGCCATGAAGTTACGTGGGAGAAGTATTACTTGAATTTGAGGGATCAATGTACATAGTGTATAACTCTTCCAAGGATTATATGCAACTGGTTATGTATGGTTCATTGGTCTCGAAGTTTCGGTGAGGACAAAGTCATAGAATTTCTTGGTTTAAATCTTGTATAGTCGATTTTTTTTGGAATTTTAGATTTTGAAATTGCACATTAATAGTTATCTGGATTTTTTCAGTAATAAATAGTCTAAAGTTGTGTGCGATATCCCTAATGTCTTCCAAATTTCCAATAATTTTTCAATGTAGTTTCTAGTGGCTCGCACATTATAAATTATAGCTAATCTCGTAACCATTACCTAGTGTTCATTCCCCAGACTAAATCTCAAAGCTTTATGTTTTCTACTGAATACACAGCTACTACTTTGGTTTCCCTAAATTGGTAGTTTATTTTTCCATAAAGTAAATTTTTCTTCATACTCCACATATATCTTATATAAATTCCTGATCCAATGTCTTCCATCATTTCTTTCTACTTATTACTTCTCATTTGTATAGTTCAAGAACTTCAAAAAGGTGTTTTTTTAAGTAACATTATATGGACTTAGGAAATTTGCAAGTAACTCTCTTTGCGTTAGTTGTATTTTATACCTTAATCACTTGCCTTAACCTCTTGCACTAAATTACTGAATGACATGGCTATTGTTTATATTCATTCCTCATTCTCGGACACTGCATCCTTCAAGCGCAGTTACGCTAGTGATGCAACTCATAGTAATATCCCTGTTGAGTCTAGTAATTCTTCAAGTAATGTTAACTTTTTGAATAACGTCGCTAACGGCCGTGTTTTCGGCAACCCTCTGACTGAAAAACCCAAGCTTGAGGATATGGGGTATGACGGCTCACCCAAGGTTAACGATAATTATCGTGGTGTATTTAGTGGATCTGATCTGGTAGCCTTGAAGTAGAAGTTTCCATTTTGGAGTAATCGCGCAATAAGGTTACCTCTATCTGACAGGGAGTTTTGCTACCCTCCTTGTGTTTATAAACTTTACTTTATGTCTTCATATGATTATTCGTTATCAACATGTGCTTAGTGTTTATTAACTAGTCATCAGTTTTAGGTTTAAGATATGGGGATCTTTGAGACTCTTTTAACCTTCTCGTGTTGGTTTTGCTTGGGAAAGCTCGTTTTGGCCTTGCTATAGCACGGCCTTACGGACAGCTACTAAGGTTTAGGTCACTTTTTGGGCCTTTTTCAAGGTCCAGTTCCCTACTACTATAAATAGGAGCATATGTCTACTAGGATTTAAGTTTGGTTTTTCATTAGTTTCATTCTCCTAAAAGTAGGTAGAGAGAGAAAGGGGAATACACTTCTCTCTAGGATTTTATTTTCTCTTTATTCTTTCCCAATGGCATTGAATCCAATGAAATAATTGGGTTCAATGCTTAAGGAGTAGTTTATTTTCTCGGGGATTTATATTTGTATTCATGCTAAATGTTGACTTATTGCGATTCTTAGATTCTCCTATCTTTATGTCCTTTGAATATTTGTATTTTACTTCTGCTTTCTATTCTTGTGAGATTTATGTTAAGCCATATTTTATAATGCACACATACATCCATTTGTAGTGTAATATTGTGCTAGGATTCGGAATATCTTGGGAGTGTTATAGATTATGGTTATTGTATAGGTTCGAGTGTACCAGAGAGATGAGTGTATTCAGATTACCTTGAGAGTACCTTCCTGATTGGTTAGAATATAATTCTAATTGGCTATCTTTATAAGGAATCGCATGTTAGAGGCGCTGGACTAATCCTCAACGAGGGGAAACTCTTGGCTTATTCCGATAGATGAGAGTGATAGTTTGTAGCGACTAGGGTTGTTATGTAGTGACTAAGGTCATATCAACTCCAGAGTCATCACAAGATTCCAACTCCTTTACTTCTCTAGGCCTGGGGATTGGTATCCATAGTGGAGTGTCCGGGACGTATTATTCTCACTTTCATGTCTAACGGTTGCTAGCTATGCAAGACAATGTTACTTTAAGCAGGGCCAGTTAGCATTGGGAGTCAGATGACGGGGATGAAATATGGAGTCGGAAAGATTGAAGCACATCCCTAATTACGGAGGTGGTGTGATGTGCATGCATGTTGTGACGATGTACCTTTTTGTGACAGATATTGGGAAATACCTAGCTATCTCCACACTATATAACATAAATATAAGATAGGTTTATATCTCTTGCATGTGATAGAACCTAAAATTTAAGCTATTCATCGGTCATGTTACGCAAATATTTTCCAAGTGCAAATATTCATCGTTATCTCTTGCATGTGATGTAACATACGCGATATATAGTTTTACTCTTATGTTCGTGCATGCTATTAGCTATTAGATAACCCCTCCCCCTTCCCCCTCCCAAAGCCTGTCTTGTAACATTAGCTATTCTTGACACATGATCGAATTGATGACCCGATTGTGGCTTTATACAGTTAACTGTTAAATTCTTATCATTTCTGCGGAGAACCTTGGTCTTGCCACTATTTAACCCATAGGTAGTTTAGTAGAAGGAATGGGAGCAACGTTACAAATATCTTATCTTTGTGAAGCCATCTCCGTGAGTTACTTGAATTTACGACCTCGCGAGGAGGTGGATTAGCCACGGGCTAAAATGTGGTAGTAGATGGATGTGCCAAAGAAAAGGAATCAAAGTCTAGAAGGAAGTGAAGACTGGCACGACCCATGTACATTTACATTGCCCGCGCCAAACCATTGGCAGATGCGACTTAGTTCTGGCACGAGCCTTGTGCTTTTGTAAACCTACAATAAATGTACATTCTAAAATTGTAAAACTTACGACAAATATGAAAAAATTTAAAACATCATATACAAGATGTAATTAAAAAATTGCACCTCCATCAACTAGAGTAACTCCCCCAACTCACTCACACTTAACAGGTTATAAAATAACCAATAAGATCCCCAACCTAAACCCTAGATAGCTCTGACATCCAAAAAATACTCTCGAAACACCAAATACAACAGTCCATGTGGGGGGAAATCCTAATAAACAATCACCCAACTTATAAACACTAACAACTCACAACACACGAGCACAACAACACTCAAAGCTATCTCTCCAAAATACATAGCACACAAATAATAAAAAAACACAACTGAGAATGTGCTCTGTCACCAGCCATTTTAATAGGTGTAATTCAGCCTTTGAAAGGAATTGTCTTCCCCTTTCTCAAAATAAAGACCAACCACTTATTAAGTCTTGGAAAATAGAATGTCGTAATATTCTGCATGCTCTAACAAACAAGAATTTTAAAAGACCACGCCTACATGGAGTTCTTATCTACTGACAAGCCCACAACTCTATATATTAGAAACATGTTTATATAGAGGCTCATACCAAAACAGCCCCATTCTAGAACACACAAGCTCACCCATATTACATAAACATCCTACATAATACTAAAAAGAAAACATAAAATGCAACATTCCCCACCTTCACTTTGCTTGCCTAAAAACACTTTCCATTAAATCACACATGTCTGCCTAAGTGACACGAGTAGATTAATCTCTTACAAATTCACTTAGTAACCACATCACCCCCACCTCGCCGCTGAGACGGGACGACCACCCACAACTTCACATATGTCTGGAAAAGCACCAGCCCAACAACACAAGTGTAAAATGATCATGTCCTCTCCTTGAAATACTTTCTATATATGTGACCAAGAAAATAGGCCCAACCCACGCAAACCTCAACGAAATGTTCAGATAAATTAAGAGAGAACAATAGTCAACAACGCCGCTTTGCATAGTACACGTTGAACGCATAATGAAATAATCTACCATATCCATGCAAGTGAGTACCACTTAGCCCACAATCAGAAGAACATGGCCAACAACACACATGCTCAGAAGAGTCATATAACCACCACGATAGCCACAACCAGCCTGTTTGCCCAGTAGGGGACATCTGACAATGTAGACAAAGTAGGCTTATATAGACGAAGGATTAAGGAAACAAGTAAGTAAAGTCTGACAATAAAAAATATTATACACAAACATATAGTACTAACTTAAGTATATGAGTTTTTACCTTGAATCCAATATAGGATTTACAGGATAAAAGCACCTTTTGTCAGTCGTCAGCTCGAGTAGCCAACTTAATTTAAAGGGAAATCACCGCAACAATGGCTCCATCTATGGGGAACCTTTAGTGTTCATTATTCTTAAGTTATGGTGTTAAGGATCAGAAGGCAGACGAGTCAACCTGAAAGCAAGGCAGAGTCATCACTGCTATTTATAAACCTGCAAGCCAGATAGCTATGACCTATAAGAAATAATTTTGAGAGTCTGGGGATGACACAAAAATGTAATCCCCTCGAGAAGATTAGGAAAATTTGGCCTTCACAGATTTCCTTGAAGCGAATAAGGAGTAACTCTACATGTAGTTTGTCAACACCAATAAGGATCGAAGAATAACGAAATCCCATTCTAGAACCAAAGGAGGGAGCGGAGAGCAGAAAAGTAACCACCAAAAGAACACATAAAAAATAAGAATAAGATAGGAACTACAATGTTAAGGATGAGGCAGAATCTCTCCTCTAGTGGAAAGCTACTAAATTTGGTAATGCCAAAAGGCTTCAAGCTGCCCACCCAACTCAAAGCATACAACAGAATGATAGATCTAAAAGAGTTCCTACACTCTTACAAGACCATCATAAGGTTTCGAGACGTACCTACCAACTACTATGCAAAGCATTTCCCATCTTACAGGGGGAACCGTAATAGTTCGGTACGAAAGTCTGCCCAAACGGAGCATCCGAACCTGGGCCCAGATTGCGGATCAGTTCATGGGAAGATTCTATCAAAAATAAAAGTCCACCAAGACATTTTCGAATCTGAAGAACATCGCATAATGAAGTGGTGAAAGCATCGCATAATATCACGATCTCTTCGATTAAGAAATCTTTGAGATCAAACATCTCACATATCAAATGTCGCTGGTAGCATTTATGAACGGTGTGAAATCAGGAAAATTCTACGAGAAACTCACCACAGACATTCTAGACCGCCCAAGAGACATTTAGAAAATAGTGGAGAAATTTATCTGCATGGAGAAGGCAAACAACAAGAAGCTAGAAAATGAGCGAGGAGAGAAAAGATACGGAGAACACACTTAAGGGAGGTAAGAAATCAATAAAGAAAAAGTGCCCCGGTCATAAGAGGAGGATAAAAAATGATTAGTAGCTCACTATTTCTTGGAACACCCCTTACCAAGTTAAGAAGAGAGATTCGGCAGAATCATAAGGAGTTGTTCCGAGAGCTAGCACCGATGAGAGATCTAGCAAATAAGAGATTGAATGACTATTGTTGTGAGTTCCATGGAGATTATAACCATGATAACGACAATTTGAATGATCTCTAATGGCAAACAGAAGAGTTACTCTGTCAAGGATGACTCACCCAGTATGAAAAGGAAGAGTACTCATCGGTAAGGTCAGAAAATTATAGCAAAGAAAAAACTCTAGCGTTAGAATTGTTGCTACCAAACTCAAGAGAACAAAATAGAATATGGCAGCAACAATTAAGCAAGGAGAGGACATGGAAGATAGTTTCCCGGACAGAGAGATATTCCCCATCCACATGTCCGCCAAACTTCCTTTCAACAATGCATGGAAGTTAAGGGTAAGGTATTTTCCATCACAAGAGCCCAAACACACAAAGAATGCACATGGATGAAATAATCGCGTTCAGTGAACAAGATGTAGTCCAAACTCGTCACCACACCATAACCCTCTGGTCATGACGGGAAAAAAGGACACTCCAAAGTACACCGAGTCTTTGTGGATGACAGAAGCGCAGTAGAAATGTTCTTCGCCAACTGTTTCGACAAGCTTGAGTTTAAGAGGACAGACTTGAAGAAAGAAACATCGTCTATAGCCAGCTTCGCAGGAAAGTAAGAAATGCCTCTATAAAACATGCAACTCCCAGTTACCATCAGGCAAAAGGACAAAACATGGAGGTTCTAGTCATGGAAAAGTTATCCACTCTCCGTACACCGAGTAGTCTTTTCACTTGGACATGTATGTGGCCTAAAGGTAGAGTCTGGAAAAGGTTGCACAGAGGTTTATCAAATAATTAATTGTGGTCAATTTTTCCATCATCTCACATAAATATGTTAGCTAGGGAACAATCAGACCACATGTTCTTAATCGTTTACATCTTTGACCAACCAAAACACACGGATCCCAAATAATTCAAGTTTTAACATTATTGGATCAAACATCCTAGTTTTCATAAATTAGTGGAAGATACATGGAATATTCAAAATGAACTCAAAGGGATTAACAGGTTCACCTTCAAACTAAAAAATCCAAAAGGTGCTCTAAAATTATGGAACTTGAATTATTTTTTTGGGAATGTATTTGATAAGGTCCAATCATGTGAGGACATTTTCATAAAAGCTGAAAATGACTTACAATCAAATGATTAGTCATCCTACAATCTAGACAAATCAAACATTACCTTAACACTTTCAAAACAGGAAACTTATTGGAAATAAAATTTCAGAATTAAGTGATTAAATGAAGGAGATGCTAATTCTAAAAAAACTCCACCACGTAGTTACAACTAATCACAAAAGAAAGAACATTTCTGCTCTAACTCAAAAGGAAGCTGGTTGCATAGAAAATAGGAAATTAGTGATAAAGTAGTTAATTTCTACACGGAGTTGTTAACTGAAGAAGTAAAAGACATCTCTGAAATCAACATAGCTTGCATACTTGAAAATATCCCTAAACTGATCTCCAATGCATTGAACACCAAACTGTAAAAACCAGTAATCATATCTTAACTTAATGAAGTGGTCAAAGCCATTGATAGTGACTCATCATCAGGGCCTAATGTTTTTTCTGGTTTATTTTTCAAACAATGCTTGGAAATAATTAAAGAAAATCTACTCATGGAAGTAAATGACTTTTCCAATTATTCACAATTTCAAAATTCATATCCTCAACTTTTTTCATACTAATACCAAAAAAATGTTTGCCCTTCATTTAAGGATTTCAGACCAATAAACCTTTGTAATTTTACAAATAAAATATTCTCAAAGATCATAAATACAAGGTTAAAGCCCATAATTTCATATCTAATCTCCCCTAACAAACTATTTTTGTCTCAAGAAGGGAATTAGCAAACAATGTACTTTTAATGTAAGAAATATATAATTATCTCCACACCAAATAAAAAGTCTTTAATATGATAGTAAAATTGGACATGATAAAGGACTTTGATAGATTATTTTGGAACTTTTAAAATATTTGTCAATTCAGTTTGATTTTCCAAAAACACTGGTATAAGTCACAAAGGCACTATCAAAACAACTTACTTCTCTATACTTGTAAGTGGGATACCTTATGATTTATTTCAAGCTACCAAAGTATTAAAACAATGAGGCCTTTTATCTCCTTTGTTTTTCATCATCATTTCCTATTTCAATATGCAAATATAGGTTTTTACAAGCTGTCACATTTAATGATAAATGTAACACACCTATCATTTGTTGATGACATGATCTCCACCTATATGCATGCATTAACAAATGCATTTGACACGATTATTATTATGATTTTGTTGGTTGATTGCTACTTTTAGTTAGGTTTACATTACAAAGGATTTAGATGACCGTATTGGTTTTCTTATATAAATCTCGAGTTTTGAACACTTAATTGGATCTAATGGACACTCTGCCCTCACGAGCACCTAGATCTTCTTTTGTGAGCTTACTAGTAGGTTGCTCGTGAACACTTCAGTGTAGTTTTGAAGAAGGTCATCCGCAAGGGTGGTAGTTGATATTAGAAGGCCATCTGCAAGGGTGGTAGCAGAAAGAAGGTCAAGAGTCAAAATGTGGTAGTAGATAGAATCAAGCCAAAAAAGAAGAGAGTCAAAGTCCAACTCTTAAAGACCTAGCACGGCTGCGCCAAACAATACTGGATGCGCCAGTCAACCAGTCAATGCCAGAAACCCTCAACACGGGTCGTACCAGCCAGCACGACCATGCTACAGACCCTCAGCATGGGCCACTTCGTTCAACATAACCTGTGTCAACATGAATCTTTGTGCGGGTAAGTATGGACACGAATCGTGCCCTTTAACACGGTCCGTGTCGTTTCGGTTCAACCATCCAAACACTAGCCCACGGGGTGTGATGATTTACATGGTCGCGCCATTGTTTTGCTCAGAAACTAACTCCCAGCTGACGCCCTTCAAGGATTTACATGGCCTGCACCATTCAGAAGAGAAAATTATGTAACAAGCTGGCAGCCCGTGAATAATTACACGGCTCGTGCCCTTCAACTAATCGAGATCAACAACCAGACAGTGACCCGTGCTAGACAACACTGGTCATGTTAAGCCAAGCCAGCAAGGTCGCATCACACAACGTAGGTAGTGCTGATGGCTGCTAGGGTTTTAGTCACTTTCAAGGCCCAATATCCTACTACTATATATAGAAGCCTATGTCTACTAGGGTTAATGGAGTTTTAGTTTTTTTTTCAAATTATAAGAGTAGGGTACAGAAAGAAAGGAGAATACTCTTCTTCACTAAGTTTTCGTTTTCTTTTCTTCTTGTTTTTTGCCCAAGAGCATTGAATACCATGAAATACTTGGGTTCAATGCTTAGGGAGTAGTTTATTTAACTTGGGATTATATTTGTATTCATGACTTGGTGTTTATTTTAGGAGATTTTATAGATCTACCAATCTTAATGTGCTTATTAACATTATGTTTGCTTGCTCTTTACATTCTTGTTAACTGAATAATCGTTAGACCATGTTGGCATACACCTTATTCTACTCTCATGTTGGCTCATTTATTCATATCCCCCGGGGAGTGAAACCTAGTTGTATGCGGGTAACGATAGTCTGGGACTGTATGAGTGTATGGATGTAATTCATTAAGTAAACGTTATGATCGACCATACACTAGTCTTAGCTGGTGAGTTGGCCCAAAGGGTTAGGATAGAGATAGCGTAGTAGAAAACTAGGGTTAGCGCACTTCGCAACCTTAGAGTCAACGATAAGGTGCCTATCCCTTTACGTCCGTAAGACTAGGGAGAAGCATTCGTAGTGGAGTTCCCGGGACATAATCGTACAGGGGAGAATCCGACCTGCACAGCAGGCAGGGCTACTATTGTACTCCCCTAATTATGGAGTTGTGCCGATGGAAGAATACAATAGCACCCTACATGACAGGTATGGAGAATTGTTTACCATCAACCACACTACGTGCCATAAGTATTAGGATAGATTTGTATGTCGCGAATGTGATTGAATCTAGGATCAAAACATATCACGAGTCATGTTACGCAAATATTTCCCCAGTGCTAGCGATATATAGTTTTACTCTTATGTTCTTCCATGCTTGTAGTTTTTAGAATTAAAAAATCCCTAAAACCTATCTTGCAATATTAGCTATTCCTGAGACGTGATCGGATTGACGACTCGATTACGACTTTGTATAGTTAAATGTTAATTTCCTAACATCTCTGTGGACGACCTCATTCTTCCCGCTATCTACCCTATAGGTAGTTTAGTAGTGGGAACATGAGCAACAATATAAATATCTATCTTTGATCCTCTCATAAGCCCTATCTGCGAGTTTAACGATGCCATGGAGAGGCGGGTAATAACACAACAATCTTCATGAAATAATCTAACTGATGGATTAAAAAAACTGATAGGATTCCTAAAAACTTATAAATCAACATCAGGGAAAAAGATAAATTATGAAAATTATCATATTACGTATACATTTGCTCCTCAAAGAACTGAATCTATTCCAAAAGTTGAAACTAATATGATATCAGTTATCTTCTCCTTTAAGTATTTGGGATGTCCCTTATTTATAGGGAGGAACGAAAATAGCTACTTTCAACGCAGATTTAGCAACCTTAAAGATGTCCTAGAAAAACAAACAATTATCACAAGATGGAAGGATCATATTCGTCAACCATGTCCTATCTACTATACCATTACACTTAATCACTGTCCTGAAACCAACAAAGAATATTGTACACACTGCATAGAATCTTTGCCAACTTCCTATATAATTCTAATGAAGCTCCTATTCTAATCTATGCTATGGATGAGACCCTAGAAGCATGTGTTTACTAATACATTTACCACATTTGTTGGTAGTTTTTTTGGTTGATTCCGAGGTTTAAGAGGGTTTACATCACAAGGGGTTTGAATAGACTTTGTTGATTATCCTCTATGAATCCCTCATTTTGTAGATTATTTAGATCGAATGGATACTATGACCCTACGAGCATCTAGATCCTATTTTGTGAGTTTCATTAAAGATTGTTCGTGAGCACTTCAGAGTAGACTTAGTGAAGGTCATTTGCAATAATGGCAAAAGATATTTGGAGGTCATTCACAAGGATAGTAGTAGATCGAAGGTCAAGCGCTTAATTGTGGTAGTAGATAGAATGTGGTGACAAAGAAGAAGTTAAAGTCACAAAGAAATAGAAGACTGGCACGACCCGTGCCAACCAAATGGCTTGTGAAACTAAGTATCGGCGCATGTCATAACCTTTTACATGACCCATGCACTCAGAACTTGAAGATACCGACTCTAGTCAGTGGCTGACAGCCAAATATGCGTCCGCGCTCTAAGAAGCAAGGGAGGTTGACTCCAGTCTGTGGCCAGCCTGCCTCTGCATGGACCATTCCGCTCAAATAGCCAAATGCACCCTCCATTCGGTGGTCGTGCTCTTTTACACGGTCACCGTACTCTGTTTGGCCAAGGAACCATGTCCAGTCGGTGGCACGGCCAATGCTGACATGGCTGCTAGAGTCTCCCTTTTTTGGGCTTCTCTAAGGCCCATTTTAATCTACTATATAAGGAGAGCTTGTCTACTAGGATTTAGGAGAACCTTCATGATTGTAATTTCTATTTCCTAGTAGTAAGAGTAGATAGAGAGAGAAGAAGAATAACTTTTCTCTCTTATTTACTATTTCCTAGTTTTATGCATATGGCATTGAATCCAATAATTAAATTGGGTTGAATGTCCATGGAGTAGTGTACTTAATTGGGGATTTAATTTGTATTCAGGACTTGGTAGTGATTTTGTAAGATTCTAGATATGTTTATTAATATTCATGTTTGATTTGAGGTTTAAATTCATGTATGATGCATGTTATATATATATATATATATATATTCTATTATGCACCATAGTTCATATATGATATGTTATCTTTCTATTCTATCTTGATTGCCTCATATGAGCATCGGGTTAGGTGTATTGCATGTTCATGAGTACCGACTTTGTGTGTGCATATGATAGAGAGTACCGTTCCGATTGTTATAGCCTAACTTGGGGGTGCTAAACACCATCGGTGTACCCCGGTAGGAAAAGCAGTGTGTAGCAATTAGGGTTGTTGTATAATGACCATCGTCGTTAATTTCAACTCTAGAGTCATCATAAGATGTCGATGTCTTTGCCTCTATAGGCCTAGGGAGAAGCATCTATAGTGGAATGCCCAGGATATATTTCCTTACTCTCGTACCGAATGGGTGAAATGTCCACAAGGCGTCTGCCTAAGCACTTAATTATTTACGTGGGAGCGCGTTAGCATTAGAAGTGAGTTTTAGCGGGAAAAGATGGGCGCTACTCGAGCTTGTATTCGTTGACGTACTTTCCCTAGTTACGGAAGTGGTGTTGATAGGATTAAAATGGACTTAGGTGCCTCTGTGTAATAAATATTAGGAAGTTCCGACTATCACCCACACTATGTGACATAGACATGAGACGGGTTTATATGACTTACATGCAAACATTCTATGATCAAAGTCATTTACCGAGCATGTTACGCAAATATCACCAAGGATAGTTTAAGATAGTTTGTTCCCTTGTTTTCCATGATTGGTAGTTAGTAGACAAAAATCCCCAAAAACCCATGTTAGTAGCACTTGATATTCCAAACACACAATCAGAGTGACGCTTGATTGTGAGTTGTATATAGTTAACTTTTAAATTCTAGCATCTATGTGGATAACCCCGGACTTGCCACTAGCTACTCTATTGTAGTTAATAGTGAGCACAAAAGCAACAATATAAATTCTATTTTTGTGAAGCATCCTGCAGGCTAATTGATATCCTGAAAAGGTTGATTGTTAACGACCCCACCGACTGCGGATCAAATTTTGGTGCCACTATCGGGGATGCTAGTTTAAAATTTTGATGGTTAACTTACATTTCTAGTTGGTAGAGTAGTTAGTGTTTTGTGTTCTTGTTTGTTTTTTTCCGGAAGAGGTATTGCTTGATTTCTTGGTGTCAACCAAGAACTCTTGCACTACGATTCTAAATTTCGTGTCTTCTCTTTGTTTTTGTCTTTATTGAAGAGGGGAAAATATGAGGAGAGGAGATGCTCAACGAGCGAGATTTTGTAGGATATGTCATTACGATCATCCTACAAAGTCTTGCTCTTGGTTGAGCGATTATGAGAGAGAGATGGAAGATGTATGTTCCCAAGGCCAATGGGAGCGATAGTGGTACCCGCACCATGACTCTCCCAATTCGGTGTTAAGTTACAACCTCATTTCATGGTATGGGGATTCATCGTGGAACCAACACTTGGAGTTAGATAGTTGGCGCTCACCAACCTATATAATTCTCTAAAACCAATCCCTAGGGTTAGTTCCCAAATCTGCATGTGAGGAGGTACTTGGAACCTTGGCTAATTTTGGTAGAACTAGTGAGTCGCTCCAATCACAAGTGCTTTGCTACATTAAAGATTTCGGAACTCAACTCTCCTCAAGTATTGAGAGAGTTGAGGACAAGTGAGTGGTTTGATGAGAATGGTGAGCCAACTAGTTGGGAAAAAGGAGGATAGTGGATGAAGAAGCTCCGCCACCCCCTTTTATGAATTAGTTGAGGAATAGGCAAGGATTTGGGTACAACAAGGAGCCCTTGGAGATCCTTAGACATTGTGAGGTTAGTCTTCCTATTTTTTATGCTACTAATATTCTGCCTAAATGTGCCAAAAAATTTAAAGAATTATGTACTTCAAAGCATAACTTTAGGCATAAATTTGTAGATCAAACTAATGATCATCCTACTTCTCTTGTGCGAAAAACATTCCCCCCCCCCAAATGCAATGACCCTTGGTATTCCGGCCATTTTGGCATATCGTTGGAGTCGGGTTTATTTGGGGTATGGCTGTTTTGGTTCAGTTTTGGAAAACAATAAGATAGAGAGACGAGTGGGTGAAAAGGGAATTTTTGAGTTCCTTTGCGCAGCTCGGTAAATCTGCAATTTTTCACAATCCGACCATTGGATTTTGTTGAAATTTTGGCAGGGTATTCCCAGGCCGTGTAGCTAAATTCTGATTGATGGAGATTGGTTTTGGAGGTCTGGAAGTGACTCATCCGTCCTCGTGAAACAACTTGGCAGATTTGGTGATTTCTTCTCCTTTTGCTGTTTGATATTCATTGTTGTAGTGAATATCGATCCTATCTTTGTTGAGAGCAACTTGTGCTAGTATTAGATGGTTGTTGAGGGTCTTGTAACACTCTTGGTTGATTAATGAAGATGA
>JAULKK010000003.1:2717233-2728825 GCA_032355705.1 Rubia peregrina
CGACTTACTCTCGGCGTCTCTGTGAACGGTTTTAGACTGGTAGACTTTGGTTGGCTAGGACATTACAGTTCTGGTTGATGCAAGTTATAGGTGTTTTACCTGCTAGATAGTTAGATGTTCTAGGACATTAGACTTTAGGAGTTTTTCAGATGTATTCCATCGCCTTTTTTAGTTGTAGCTATAGCATATTACCGCGCTTCAGATACAGATTAGGGTACAATTCTTAGTCTGTAATCTCACAAATTGCTTCCCTTTGTGGAAATAATATTTTCAGGGTTTGGAGAGCCTAATAAATATCCCCCCACCAATAGTGGTTTAATTTTTAAAAAAAGATGACTAAAATCTGTAGTTGAGAGAAAACACTTAGTATGATTTGATGGATGGAACTGAGTTTTTTTTAATTAAAAAATTGAATTCCCAAATGACAATAAAATACTTTTTAAATAACAGTAGTAATTAAAAGATATTGGAAATCACAGAGTCTTGTTTTAGACAATTTAAACTTTAGACCAAGATTTATTGTGTAATTATTATAAATTTTATTTGAGATAGTTTTTTTAAAAAAATATGCTTATAAATTTAAAGACATACTGTGCAATTATCAAAATATTATATGTATCACAAATATATCAATATTTTCATTTTCTTTCCTCCTCCATCTCCGATCGGAAACTGCCTTCGACCAACGGTTACAGGCAGATTTCTGCCGCCTCTGTTAGTATCTTGCTGGAATTTCACCGGAATCCTTGCCCCATCAGTATCTCGCTGCAATTCACCACCGCCACTGCAAAACCCTAGGATCTTGTGGTAGTGGTGGGAGGGTGACGAGTAGGAGAAGTTGTGCTGGTGGTTCCGCGGCGGTATGGTGGCGGCGAGGTGGAATGTCTTGGAATGACGGAGACCATGGTGGAATGACGAAGACCTGGAGGAGCAGTGGCACCAGAGGTGGTGCGGCAGTGGTGAGGTGGTGGGCAGTGGTGGTGATGGTAGAACACTGGTGGGTAAAAGGTATTTTTGTCTTTTTAATTTTTAATTTGGCCAAAAGGGTATTTTGGTCATTTTTATGGGTCAATGGCTGGAAATGGCCAGTCAATGCTGGAATATAGTCTTTCGGGTTATATTTGCACTTTTGTATAGTAGTTAGGGTTATTTTGCACTAAAAATTATCCCAGGGTTATATGTGCACTTACTAAAGTTATATAGGGTTATATTTTTATAGATCCATTTTTTGAATGAATCATCTGTAGGACAAGGGTTTATAGGGTTTTCATCTCTTTTATATTAAGCTCAATTTTGCACATTGTGCGATTACAACATATGAAGTGGGATAAACCCATTTACACTAAGGCACTAGCTAAATATTACAGTTCTAATCTATAGACTCAGTGGCTAAAAGAGAGATACACAAAGGCGCTTGTCGATATTACAATATCAAAACCTAGGCATGTGTCGCAGTGAGAAGGAAGGGCACACTGAAGATAAGTGGTTATCACTGTGTAGTTATCTTGTAACTATGCTAGCATCGACCTGAGACTATCATTGGAACTAATCACAAAGAAGTATTAAATAACATGCACGCAAAACATTTTGTACACACTTCTGATCAAATACCTAAGGCAATCAAAACAAGGAAAATAAAGCTCCCCAAATAAAAATCTGGGTTGTCTCCATTTAATCCGTAAAATTATTTCCCTAAACTAGGAGGCTGAAACCAGTCATTTTTTATTGCCAAAAATATTATCTGTCAATGTATAGAATCACTTCTAATGTTTAGAATTATCTCTAACTTGACCCCAAAAGACAGTAAAGACCAATTCAATTGATTTGACAATATAGTTGGCCTATACAATCTAATGGACCATAGTATACAGATCTGATTTAAATCCTTAGAAAAACTGTATCGCCATAAGTCCGTTGTTTAAATGACTTTGACTTTGACTTGGATTTCTCCTCACTATTTCTTTGAAAATCAAATGTGAAGTAAATCAAATTTTACTGGTACAGGCTACCATAAAAATAAACATTGACAGAGACAATTCTCATACGATACTAAAGTCCAAAAACCATTTTATAACATGCCAATTTTAAAGACTAAAAAGAGAAAAAATGAAATGAAATAAAGAAAATACATAAAATAAAAGCCTCCCACCCAAAAAGTTTAAAAAATAAATAAAAGGCAGAAGAAAAGAAAATAAAAGAGAATCACCCAACATAGCCATGACATCGTCAAAGAAGTTACGAAAACCGATGGCCTTGCCAGAAAGTTATAGAATTGATATAATATTCAGAAGTCATATACCCTCATTTTGCTACTGTCTTGTAGGTTTGTTCCAGTAAGAACGATACCTTCGCATCGTCAAAAAACCGTTGGCCCTACAATCGCCATCGCAAAATGACTGCAGCAAGATAAAAAACCCAGCATTCATATTCATATCCGTGACCTTGACCTTGACTCCGTTGACTCATCCGACCCAATGCGAGTTGACTCGTTTGAATCGATGCGAGTTGACTTGTCCGACTTGCTACAAGTTAAAAATTCAAACCTCCGCTCGTTGAATCGCCGACCACCATGTTTTGATAAGCTGGACAGCGCATGTTGAGACGTTGGATCCGTTGTGAAGCGCCGAACCATGGTCACCATGAAAATTCAATCAAATTTTCCATGCATCGAGCTCTAACCCACAGACGAAATACCAATCTGCGATGAACAGGACCACCGGTCTGTGGATCAGGGATGAACATAACCACGTCAGTGGCAGATCTACTTATTTTCGTGCATTTTAGACCGGGGAGGGCTGGTATGGGAGGTAGTGGTGATTGGGAGGGTGGGATTGGGGGTGGGGGGACCGCCTGAGAAAGTTTTCAGCAGCGGCGGCCATCCCAGACGGTGGATCTATGGTTTAAATTTAGGAGGAGCTGCGGGAGGGTTTCCTTTCGAAGAGAGAGAGGGGATCCAATTTTTTGACTCCACTTCTACTACTACTTCTCCTTTTGATATTATTCATAGTGACTTGTGGACGTCACCTATTTTGAGTAAATACTATTTGGTCTTCATTGATGACTTTACTCAATATGTGTGAGTTTATCCTTGAAAATTTGTGCAGTTTAATACTTTTGTCCAAACTCTATTTCAGCGTAATGTTAAGTTATTTCAATGTGATCTTGGTCATGAATTTGTTAATTACTCTTTCCATGAATTTGCAATGAAACATGGCTTTATCTCCTGCTACTCTTGCCCACAAACCTCTTCACAAAATGGTAAAGCTGAACGCATGATCCATCGTCTCAGGTATCTTGCGTCCCTTCCACCAACCTTTTGGGTGGAAGCTTTACACATTGCAATCCATCTACAAAACATCTTGCCCACCAAAGTTCTTGCCTTTCGCTCACCTACTTCCGCCTCTTTCTCAAAGATCCATCATATGATCATCTATGTATCTTTGGCTATGCATGTTACCCCAACCTTTCTACTAAAATTCCCCAAAAAAGTTTCACTCTATTCATCTCGTTGTGTATTCCTTAGTTATCCATCCCAATTCCAAGGATATTGTTATCTTGATTTATCCATAGGAAAGGACACGGTTTCCTGTCATTTCACATTCAATGAATCAGGCTTCCCGTTTTCGAGTCGAGTAGTGTCACTATCCCTCCCTATCAGTTCCTTGATTCGTCTTTTGATACTGTCTCTCCAGTCATCCTCAAAAATATCACAAGACCTTCCCTGCCTTCCCTAACTCCCTCCCCCCAACCGGATATCCCCTCACCACCATTTTCCTCACCTGAGCCGTCCC
The DNA here is from genome assembly GCA_032355705.1 of Rubia peregrina. Classification (NCBI taxonomy): domain Eukaryota; kingdom Viridiplantae; phylum Streptophyta; class Magnoliopsida; order Gentianales; family Rubiaceae; genus Rubia; species Rubia peregrina. The sequence continues at coordinate 2,721,025 of JAULKK010000003.1, forward strand.
TGCCACCCAAGCCACCCAAACCTCCACCTTATACCTCTTGGACCGTTGTCACCTCCAACCCCACATGGCGAACACCCAACGGCCCCACCTCTAACCTCATGTACCACCATCTCCATCCCGATCTTCCCATGTAATGACAACTTGGGCCATGAAACGGGATCTTCAAACCTCGAGCCCTCTTCTCAGGTGCACCAAACACCATTTCCCCACATCCCAAATCACCTCACGTTTCCCTGCAAAACCCAATTGGAATATGGCCATGCAAGACAAATTTTGTGCGTTAAATGATAATCATACATATGACTTCGTGCCTTGACCTGCCAATGCTCATGTTATTCGTTGCATGTGGTTATACCATCACAATTTCCATTTTGATGGGTCTCTACAACAGTACAAGGCCAGACTAGTGGTAAATGGGAAGTTCAATAGGTTAGAATCGACTGCGAAGAAACATTCAGTCCCGTGGTTAAACCCATCACCATTGGCACAATGCTCAACTTGGTGGTCTCTCATTTTTTGCCGATACATCAGCTTGGTGTAAAGAATGCTTTTCTCCATGGCAATTTGTGTGAAACAATATATATATATATATATATGAATCAGCCACATGGCTTTGTTAATCCCGAGGTGCCTCAACATGTTTGCCACATTTGAAAGTCTTTATAAGGCCTCAAGAAGGCACCTCGGGCATGCTTTCAGAGACTCGCAACTCTTGTATTATCTCATGAGTTCAAAATTAGTGTTTGTAACAATTCACTATTCATCTTGAGTCGTGGTAGTCACACGGCATATTTGCTCCTTTATGTTGATCATGCGATCCTAACAGCTTTGAGCACTTCTTCTCCGTGACATCATCTTTGAATTATCCTGGGAATTTTCCATGTCTGACCTTGGAGCTCTTCATCATTTTATGGGTATCTCAATTGCTGGCTCGTCGAATGGATTATTCGTATCTCAGTAGCAGAATGCTCGATACATTCTGAGTTGGGCATCAATGTTATCTTGCAATAAGTCAGCGACACCTATCAACACTGGAGCCAAGCTCAACTCCACCATTAGTTCCTCTCTCAATGATCTTGGTCTGTACAGGAAAATGACTTAATTTCTTCAACACCTAACCATTACTTGTCTAGACATCTCATATATGGTAAAACATGTTTGCTTGTTTATGCATGCACCTGGGGAACCTCACATGCAACTGATTAAATGCATTTTGAGGTATGTTAGAGGTACACTAGATTCTAAACTTCACTTGGTCAAGTCTCAGTCTCATACTATCATTGCTTATTCTGATGTGGATCGGGCTACCTGTCCAAATTTTTGTTGTTTGATTTTTGGCTATTGTGTATTTCTTGGCGACAACCTGGTTTCTTGGTTCTCCAAGCGCCAGGCGATTATCTCTCGGTCTAATGCAGAAGCTGAATACAGAGGTGTTGCGTATATTGTTGCTGAAACAAGTTGGCTTCGTAATCTTCTCCTTGAGTTGCATTCTTCCATCCAACGTCCCACATTTGTCTACTATGACAACATCTCCGTTGTGTACCTGTCCAGCAATCCAATGCAACATCAATGAACCAAGCATGTTGAGCTTGCTATTCATTTGGTCTGTGAGAAGGTTCAAGTTGGTATCGTACTTGTGCTTCATGTTCTCTCAGAGTATCAGTATGCGGACATCTTCACTAAGGGACTCCCTCATCGCCTTTTTCTTTGATTTAGATCTAGTCTGAGCGTCTGTCCTCCTCCCGCTCCGACTGAGGGGATGTATTAAACAGTAAATATGTAACATTTAATCACCTAAATTACTACAGTTGTATACTAGGTAGAACTCTCTTGTACACTCTGTTTATATTGAATGGGAATCAATCACCCGATACAGGATTTTGCAATCTTACGAAACGTTGATTGATTCAGTTAATTCTGAATTAACATATTGATTCAACTTTCCTTATCCCAAATTTAACCCATTTATTCAAACAAATCATTCATGCAGACCCATTTTATGCATCAACCCGTATAACATTAACCTGCTATTAATTTAAATGATTCGGATCAGGTTGGAAATTTCCACCTATACTGTATTTCTATATCAGAAACTAAGCTAAAACGTCAATTAGTCGAAAAAATGACATGGTTTATATTTGAATTAAAAAATGTGTTCTAGCTAGGATGCTGAAAAATAGTAAGACGGTATTCATATGACAAATTTAATGTTCCTTTTTAGCTTACTAGTATTGGTTAATTTCTTTATGAGTAAGGCGAGCGATTATGAAAGTTGGGAGTTATGATATCCATTGAAGATGTCCATAGGTAGAGGCATTCAACACCCCCTGCCCTTCTGTTCTTCCCACAACTCTCCCATTTATTGTACAAATCCTCATCATCTTTTTCACAACGTCACTTCCATTACAATCGCAACAATTAATAAATATCCATCTTTTTTTCTTCAATGTTTTGGCTTGTCTTTCCTATCAATCCCTGTGAATTACTGATACTCCCACCTTCTAGCATACACAAGAGCCTTCTGGAGAGCGGCTTAATGGATGCATATTCTTACAAATAGGATCTCTTTCTGTTCATGTTTGTGTGATGAATAATATCACTGCACGTGATAAGACATTGTTGAGAGTCCCATATTAGTGATTGATAAAACAATGGCTTAGTATGTAAGAGCTAGTCCAACAGGTTTCGTAAACTTTTCTGTAGAATAGGGAATGAAACACAATATTCCCCATTTTTTTACTCAACTCCATCAGCTTCCCTATTTTGCATAATCTAACATTTATTACACTATAGTTGTTTTTTCATTTAAAACTATTAGTTCATTTAAAATCAATTCAATATGTATTATAAAAATTAAGTTACTTTAAAAAAATTAACATAACAAATTTGAAACTAAAATTTTGATATTAATTAGAAACTATTTTTTGGTATTCTTTTTATATATTCACCCGGTTTGAAATGAAAGGTACTCCCTTCATTCAACTAATATTGACACTTCACATTTTGACACAGTAATTTAGAAGATTCCAATTGAGTGAAACAAATCGAACGCGAGATTGAAAAAAGTAAAATTAGTGGATAAAAATAATTTTAACCTTGCTATATTTAGAATGTGCCCAAACAAAAAAAAAGATACCAATATAGAAAGTGTGTCAATATTAGATAAACCCTAAAAAAAATCCGTGCGATAAAGATGAGAGGATGATAAATTGTTAAGAATTCTTGTGAGAAAGATGAGAGTTGACATTTGTTTTACCTTTACCTAATGTTACTCTAGTCCGTTTTGTCCCTTATATTATAAAAACGGAATCTCGGTTTCAAAAAATAAAGTCACTCTCATCGGTGACACTTTAGAATAATGATGACATTTGTATTTAAAAAAATAAAAAAGTTTAAAAATTGAAACTAAAATATCGATGTTAATTAAAAACTATTTTTCTTTTGGTATTTATTTTATACATTTACCCAATTTGAATTAAAAGGTAACAATATCCAAAAAATTAAAATTATAAACTATAAATCAAAGAGATTCAATTCAATTTTCTAAACAAATCATTATTGACATATAAAAAAATTATAAATAAGTATCCAATATGAATTTGAGATTGTAGTAGTTTTCTCTAATTTTTTTTTGTTAGAAATCGAAATTACTTTTTAGTTGGAACAGGAGAATGAGGGAAATATGAGACTTAATTTTTTAATAGAAAAATAAATTTGTGTTAGGATTTGATGCATTCAATTGGAATTGCATTAAATGTCCATTCCATATAATTTTTTCCTCTTTCTACAAATATAGGGAAGACAGTCTTCTCTCTCATCACAATATCTATTTTAAGGAATGAGATAGGAAAGTTGTTGGAGATGAAAAACCATAGGAAAGTTGTTGGAGATGAAAAACCATGTAAAATTTCTATAGTCAATGAAAATCCCTATTATAGGTAAGTTGTTGGACTTGCTCTAAGATCATGAATTATCATCACTATATAGTACTAATTGATTTTACGATAAAAACTCATAATTTTTATACTCCCTTTGTCTCATTTTAAACTGCAATTTTGCCACTGCTAAATACTATTGAGCGATATCTTATTAGATTCATTATAACATATATTTTAAAAATATTAAATTTTCACACGATTTAATTATTTTTAATAAAAGATATTAAAGATCAAATATATTTTGAGTCAAAAGTTAAAATTAAAAGTCAAAGTGCGCAGGAAATGGGACAAAGTAGTTACCTCTTCGGTCATCACCTTAATTACATGCCTTATATTTTACTCCGTAGTATGTTACATGCATGCTGTCATGCACGCTTAAGTATCGTACAGTTTTACTTCTTCGGATGGAGTATTTACCATTGGTAAAAATATTGAAACGTGTGCCACATATATCTAAAATGTACTATTCCCTTTGTTCAACTAACTTTGGCACATCACTTTTTGACACAAATTTTTATAAGATACCAATTGTGTGGAGCAAAATGAATGGAAAAAAGAAAAAGTAAATTGAATGGTGAAAATTTTCTTAAACCATTCTACATTTGGAATATGTCAAAATAAAATAAATATCTTTAAATGGAAAGTGTGTCAATGATAGCTGAACGAAGGGAATAGCTGTATTCATAACCTTGGGACCAGTAGCCACCAACCATGCCTTGTTTCGCTTTTTTGGTGACAGTATTTTCAAGAAAAAGAGGCCATGTACAGTACTGTCAGTACACCTTTTCCCCCTTCCTTTTTTCCCCTTAAATTTCAAGTTTTGGGACAGTTGAATCGCACTAATTGATGCATAAATGATGTAAATTTAGAATTTTGCAATTCTAAAGAGACAGGTAAAGATAGATCATGTAGTTTGGTGAGATCTAGTGTGCAGAGAAAAAGGTGCGGTACAGTGTTTTGAGATCCAAAATTTCAACCATCTGGGTGTCCCACAAATCATAGTTTTTGTTTTTGGTTATGAAAATGTATTGTGCTATGATATGGATGATGAAATTTGGCAGGCAAAAGTGTTCCACTACGGATCAATAAGTTTGATAGTGGAGCCATGCAGATCAGCGCACCTGAAGGCCATGCAGGTAGCCAAGGACGCAGGGGCTCTGCTTTCCTATGACCCCAACCTCCGGGAGCCACTCTGGCCTTCTACTCAGGAGGCCAAGGACCAGATTCTCAGCATTTGGGACAAGGCCGACCTCATCAAGGTTAGCGACGTCGAGCTTCAGTTCCTCACCGGGAGCGACAAGGTTGACGATGAAACTGCCCTGTCCCTATGGCACCCCAACTTGAAGCTTCTTCTGGTCACCCTGGGAGAGAATGGTTGCAACTACTACACCAAGGCACATCTCTTCCTTCTTCTTCTTTCATTAACCGCCATTGACGAGTATTATCAAGATGCAAATACATGCTTTAGTTAAGTGTTGGATGGAGTTAATTAGTGCCTTGCCTTGGATGCTAATTATTGTAGATTGGCCCATCAACCATGAGCACACCCACTGTGCAGTTTCTGACTCCACCCCCACAACTGCCACTAATTGATAACAAGTTCAACTTGCAGTAAAACAAGGCATCTTCTGTTGTTTATTGCATAAACTATGTATGGACTGCAAGTTGATCCCTTTTTATTAATTAGCAGGTGGCAAAGGTTAACATCTTCATACTTTCCATTCTGGATGTCCCAGTGTGCATTTAAAACTCTCTTCTGCAATTTATTCATTTTAATTTTACTTCTTTTCTTTTCCGGCGCTCATGAACCTTAACTAGGATCGAGGGAGCATCATCTTCTATGCTTTGTATCTGTGTGAAATGGCTAAGACCTGTTTGTTTTTCAGAACTTCCATGGCAGTGTGAGTGCATTCCATGTGAAAACTGTTGACACAACTGGAGCTGGGGATTCTTTTGTTGGGGCTTTGTTAACCAGGATTGTTGATGACCAAGCTATACTTGAGGTACTGAATACTCATCCCATTCCTATACTGCATCTCTGAAATGCATGAAAAGTGTTGTACTGATGATGGATACACTTGGGCACTGCAGGACGAACCGAGGTTGAAAGAAGTGCTCAAATTCGCATGTGCATGTGGAGCCATCACTACCACCAAAAAGGGGGCAATTCCTGCACTTCCTACCGAATCTGAAGCCCTTGCTCTTATCAGCGAAAAGTAATTCAAGATGCCATTTTGTTGCTTTGATTTTTGTTGTTTTTTTTAAAAGTTTTAACAATAATTCACCTGCTGCTTTAGATTTAGATGCACTTCAAAATTTTCGGAAGTTGCTTTGCAACTGAATTGCTATTTGCCGTCCCTATTGATAGTATTTTGCAGTCCCTCTTGCTATTTGCAGTCCCTCTTGCTATTTGCAGGCCCTAAACCCTAGACAAATATGCTCATGATAGTATTTTGTAGGACTGTCATTTTGAGTCAAAATACCATACCAACAAACTTACCAACTGAACCACGTACATTTGTACCAATATGTTGGTAATCGATGATGTGGTATGGTAGTATTGTACCACACATTTGTGATAGTCTGGTAATGGTATTGATAAAATATTATTATTGTATTACCGTATCGTACCATATATATACATACATAATATGACTAATATTATATGAAATTTAAGTTATATTTAGTTAAGATTTATCATTTGTTAATATTAAAACCAATAGTAATAATTTGACCTATATAGTTTATGTTTTGGTTCCAATATGTTGGATATTGGTAAAACTTTATAATATTTTCTTAATTTAGATTTTAGACTACTAATATTTTTGTTTTAATCCTTACAAAAAAATTATATCCTCATTTTCTTTTATTTATTATAACTTATTATAGTTCGTAATTTGATATTATTTTACTTTTATTAGATGAAGTCTCCTGTTAGACCGACTAATAGTTAGACGAGTAATGGAAAATCTCATTTCAATAATTTTTAAGGTCAACATATAATTATTTATATATTACGACACATTTTTCAAAAAATTCAAAATTATGGAAATCTCGTTGTAATAAATAAAAATAAATATCAAATCACTCTATTAGTTAAATCAATTATGAAATGACTTCATTTAACGGTTAGTCAGTCTAAAATAATTTTTTGTGTTATTGTTATGATTAGAGAATATTTAATTTTTTAAAATTAAGAATATATCATAGAAAATTTTAACTGTTTGTAATTTGTTTTATGAGAGCAAAAAAAAATTCATTACATCTTATATTTTACCATACCTTACCGATGCCAACTGACTTTTATGTATACCGATGGCTGGGTACGCCAAAGATTTGATACGGTATTGGTTTTTAAAAATAACATACCAACATTGTTGGTATGGTACGTGGTATTAATAAAAAGTTATTGTAACCATACCGAATCCACCCCTAGTATTTTGTGACAAAAATGAGGAATCCCAATCATATTTTTATTATCTTCAAATAAACCCCCAACATTTATTTCTTCTCCCATAAAAACTTAACCCACATTCCAAACAAAAGTTATACCAAAAAATCACATTTGTATGTTGAAGAAATTTAAATATGGAAGAAGTAATTATCTACTTTAATTTATAGATTTTTTAGAATTAGAATATTGAGTTAATGTTATAATGCATTTTAAAATTTAAAATTTTCACCATCCATTTTTCCGCTCTATGTGCCCGGACACGCAAAAAGTGTGTCCAAGCTACACATAGCGGACGAACGGATCTTGTGTTCGTGCTTCTTGGAGGACACACGTTTAGTGTGTTCAGGCTTCTTGGCGAACACACATGTGTGTCCGGGCTTCTTGGCGGACACACGTTTTGTGTCCGACC
>JAULKK010000003.1:2850286-2862535 GCA_032355705.1 Rubia peregrina
GTTTCAGTCAGGAAGTTGATTCGTTTATGGATTGCAGAGGGATTAATACAGAAAGATGATGTGAAGAGTCAGGAAGATGTTGCTGAAGATTAATTGAAAGATTTAATCGGCAGAAGTTTAGTTATGGTTGTCAAACAAAGATCTCTTGGAGGAGACAAAGCATGCCGCATTCATGACTTGATTCATGATTTTTGCATACAAAAAGTCAAAAAGGAAAACTTCTTCCTATTTCTGAAAGGGTACAATGAGTTTTCAGCCTTTAAAGAGCCACACAACCTTCAGAGGTTATGCATCCACTCTGAGGTAGACCATTTCAAACTGTCGAAGTTTTGTTTCCCTCATGCACGTTCTCTAATTTTCAACTCCTCTCAGTCAACTGATTTTTATTCTGTAGTCATGAGGTGGCTTTATATCCCCATACCCTTTCACAACTATAAACTTCTAAGTGTGTTGGATTTTGAGCAAGTGAATTTCGGACACAGGTTTCCAAGTGAAATTGAACTGCTTGTTCAGTTGGCCTTCTTGGCAATCCAAAGCCAAATATATCGAATTCCATCATGGATTGGTAATCTGTCAAATTTAGAGACTCTTATTATTTTCAATGATAGATATATTGGTTGCTTGCCAGAAACTCTCTGGAATCTACAGAAGCTACGGTATCTCTACCTCAGAGTTAATGGTGATTATTATTTTCCTGAAGGAATTCTTGACAATTCATCTACTTTAAATGAGTTAGACAGGATTTCTGGGGTATCTATTCCTTATAGCGCAATAGAAAGGCTACTAAGGAAGTTTCCTGACATCCGTAAGTTGAAATGCAAGCTTCAATGGAATAAGGATGATAATTACCATCTTGTAGTTCCTAATTTTTTGAGCCGAATTGAATCACTGGATATACATTACCAGAATGAGGTATATCTAGCCCCCGTTGTCACGTTTGATCAGTTCAGTTTGCCAACAATTCTGAAAAAGTTAACGTTGCATCGGTTCAGTTTGTCTTGGAGAAACATTTCAACCATTGGCGAGCTTCCAAATCTTGAAGTCCTTAAATTTCTCTGGATAACATTTGAAGGAGAAACATGGGAAATGAAAGTAGGGGAGTTCTCCAAACTTAAAATCTTGAAGTTGGCTGACTTGGAATTTGTGAAGTGGCGCACAGATTGTGATGACCATGATCAACTGAACTGTTTGCAGAAATTGGTAATGGATGGTTGTTGGAGTTTGGAAGAGGTGCCTTGTTGCTTGGAGAACATTTCGACACTTGAAATCATTGAGATCTGTCATTGTCCTTACAATGTAGTAGATATGGTGAAACAAACTGCGGAAAGACGGGAAGAGTTTATGGGAAATTCAAATGTGAGGATCATTACAAACAGGATCTGGAATGGATAGGTATGTGTTTCTTGAGATTTTTGTCCAGAACTAATTGGTAAGTATTTCATCTGAATTTAATATGATAGATGTTGCTGGTTTATTTTTTCTCTTTCTAAAGAAAAATTCAAAGCCAGTCATGTATGCAAAACTTGTGGTTAATTTCTGTCCGGACAAAAACTTAATCAACTGGTGATCTATTTCTTCTGCAATGTAATGATTGTGTTTCTATAACTGAATTCCTTACTCAGAAATTCTGTGACAAATAGTTTGGTAAATTCTTAAGGTCAGGATGAAGAGGGGCAGTTGCTTTGTCAAACTATCCTATGGTTAAGCATTTCATGAATCTATTATTGTACTGCCTATCGATACAGCCTAAATATAAATGGACTGGCTATTATTTGCATGACTACTCGGTGATCAATGTTCCTCTCAATAGTTAAAGATTTAGGAACACATAAAAATCTTGCCTATGTTTATGCAACTCTTGGTGTAATTTCTAAGTTCTCTGGCTCTCACTGATCTAAGCTCCTTGTTTAGCTCTGATGAAACTGATGAGTTCTGTATCAAGAAAAGTCTAATGCATTTATTTTGATTTGTCCTGTGGAGATAATCAATCTGGGGACATGGATGCTGCTTTAGAGGATGATTAACACAATGACATCGGATGGAAGCAGCGGAAGTTGGCACACATTCATGTCCGGGAGAAACTCTTCAGACTTGAAAATGAACCAGGGACTTGAGAAAAGTGGTGAGTTGTCAGTAAGCTCGGCCTATGAATGTATGTTGTATGAAGTGAGCCAAATTACAGAATCATAAAAAATAATCCGAAGGTTTCAACTTTTGAAGTGTTTTTTAAGCGAAGGTGTTAATTTTCATTAATGATGTGGGATTGGTTGTTGATTTTGCTAGGTCTTGTGTTGTGGCCACTAATATTCTATCTACATTTACAAAGCTAATTCTAGTAAACTATATAGCTAGAATCTGAACCTCCCTCCAGTGAAATTTATGGGTACTTCTGTGTATAAAGCATCACATTTTGCAGTCCGTGTGTAGTACGACGTGTGTGAAATTCATTGTATTAGCGTGCTTCATTTTGTTGTGAATAGCGCAGAGCTCTGCTTGCACTGGTGATGATGCTTTGAAGGACTTGGTGTCTTGCTATCTTTCGTTTGTACCACTTGCTGTTGCACATCATGCTGCCACTGCATTTCATAGTCTCTTCGCAGAATGCTGCGTCTGTTTTCAGTTGTGTCCAACCAACGTATATGTGATCATCATCACTTTGACCTTGTGTTAGCATGTGGAGTAGTATGTTCCCTGTACTCCCACACTTCGTGTATAGTGTTTGCGGTAGCGCCTGTTGCTGTACTTCCTCGGTGGATAAATCCAGATCAACTATGTTTATCCCAACAGTTTGTGCCACCTTGGCCGAGACTTCAGTTAGTGAATGGATGCACGTCATTGCCTTTTCCAGGGTTGCTGGCATCTGGTCGAGCATTGGGGCGTTCCTTGTGTGCCAAATTGCTCAAATGATGAAATAAGCCAACTTGTTATCTTGTTTCCTCGGAGTTCTGCTAAACCACTCATTGAGCCATTCCCTTGAAACTCATATCTAGTCTGGATCAACACAAGACTCTCTTTGCAAATTCACACTTGAAGATCATGTGAGCGACCGACTTATTTTGTATATGACATATTTGACATATTGAAGATATGTTCCTACTTTTTGTTATAGGGTTGGGTTAGTTGAACATGCTTCTTGTATCAATGTTCAGATGAGGAACTTGATGTTTCCTTAGACGAGGCATAGCCATAAGTGTATTCACACATGTGGGTATGTTGGCCTATCCTCTTAGCTTGTGGAGTTAGGTGGATTGTCTTCTTATCGTTCTTCGTGCCACGTGATTTCCTGATTTAATTCTGTACCTGCATAGTTGTTCCTAATCCAAACTTGGACATCGGCTAGTGGAGAAAGCTCTATAAAAGGCAGCGTTGGAAGATAGTAGCATCGATTTTTTCGGCCGGTTCGAATGTGATTCAAGGCCGCCTTTAATGATCATCAATTAAAGGCGGCTTATATGAAGAATTTTGAAGAACTGCCTTTAGTGGGCATCGATTAAAAACAATTCTATTGCGGAACCGCCTTTAATGGGTTACCTTTATTTGTTTATTTAGCCTAAATATTAAAATTAGGATTTCTTTCGATACTTATAAATATTTTTGCTCATTTTCTTGGTCTCTCATCCGTACGCCTCATCTTCTTCTCTTCGTGTATGACCAAGTGCCTCCATTTCTTTTCATTTGCAGTGCCTCCTTCGTCACATTTCTTTTGCAAATTTTGCAGCCTCTCCCTCCTCCCCCATTGGCCTCTTTGCCACCGCACACCTTCTCCCTATTAGCCCTCTTCCACCACGCCTCAACCGCTCGCTGTCACCACCGTACGCCTTGCCACCTCCACCTTTGCCTTCGTTGGAAGTTTACGCCTTCACTGATGTCATAGCCACTGTACCTATCTTCGATTTTGCTATTTAAAGTTTGAGATTCTATCGAAGATTTAAAGTTTGAGGTTCAATTTTTCAATTAGGTTTGAGTTTGGGGTTTTAGTTTTCAATTTGAGGTTATAGATTATATATTTAACATGTATTCAGTGTTTGTGATTGGATTGAAGTTCTCTGTTGAACATGTGTTATGTTTTTGTTTTTCTAGATGTTTTTCAGAAGTTAATTAGGATCCAACTAAAGATTATTTTTTAACTATCTTTAATTATTGCGCGATTAAAGGCAGAGTCAGAGAAGGCGTCTGGAAACTGCCTTCTGTGATTTGGCACAACATCCTTTAATGACCACAATTTCCACTAGTGCAAGTTGTGGGATGTGAAGTTTTCTAAACTCATTGATTGTTTCCGTTGGAAACATTGTCTTGAACAGACACAGCCTCTACTCTTTTTTGCTATCAATAGATCATTCACTTTGAATCGATGGTGTGTGATTAAAACCTAATGGGGTTAATTTGGTTTAGTATCCAAATTGTTTGGATATCGATTCCATCTTTCTTAATAGGCTTCCATTTTAATTGTGATTAAATAAGCTTCACAACCCACACTAAACCTCACCAACCCCACGAGTCTCTTTTTTAACCTTGGTTCTTAGGAGACTGTCTAGTAGAATATTTTTGAAGGATTTTTTTTATAGAGAAAATGAGTATTTTCTCCATCTGCAGCATCCATGCTAACTTCCCCAACCTGGCTTGGTTTATTTAGACGTTGATCGCATCCCTAGTCCTTCCATCCATTTTAAGTGTCAGAAGTTTCTCCATAATTTCCAGTGCACTGCTCTCCCTTTTGGATCTCCAACCCAGATGAATATGGTCATGTGTTTGTCCACAAATTTTTCCATCGCTTTTGCCACTATTACTGGGATTCTGAAGGTCATGATGGCATATTGGCATGTAAATGAGAGGCTATGTTAGCAGATACGTCCCATGACAAATAGTTCTCTCTTTCTCCATGGTGCGAGTTTTGCTATAATTTTCTATTGTAGTTTGTGAAGCCCCAAAACTAAATGTTATGGCCTAAATAATTTTTCTGAAAGAGATCCACGCTTACTTCGAAGGTTAACTTGACCATTTCCTTGATGAGCATGCCCACATTAGGACAGACTAATACAACTGATTTTTTTAATATTGATATGTTAGCTCAAGTATGTTTTGAATAGGTTGATCATAGACGCTATTTTTCTTATACTCTGTCTTGTGACCTCAAAAAAGAGGATATAGTCATCTACAAACATAAGGAATGGTAACCGTGGAACTTCCCTACTAATCTTTATCTTTGCACATGCTTGTTTGAATATTACTAATGTTAGCATAGACGTAAGAGCCTCTTGACACAGAATGAAAAGGAAGAGTGAGAGAGATTAACCCTGTCTTAGTCCTTGCTTGGGTTGGAAATTTTCATAGCCATTTCTGTTGAACTTTCTGTAATTTGTTACCGTAGTTGCACATTTCACAATTCATTTTACCGAATGGGATGAGAACACATCCATCTTATCTTCTTTTCCAGGAAGTCCCAGGAAACTCTAGCGCATACTTTACTGACATCTATCTCTAGTGTTGCCTGAAATTTTTCATCCTTCCTTTTCTCCCTAATGCAATCAATCATTTTATGTGCAATAGATCTACCTTGAAAAAAAATGTTCTTGGTGTCCAGTGCTAATATACCCTATAACCCTTTCTAGGAAATTATCTGGAACGTTCACGAATACTTTAGATGTCACATTACATACTCCCTCCATCACATTACTATTGGCCCCTTTACTTTTTCACAGTCTCCAATGATCATCTTTGATTATCAATATCTCTACTATGTATACCAATTCAACATAAACAGTTAATATTTATAAAATAGATGTAAAGATGAATCTAACGTATGATCAAAGTTTACTAAATTTAATTTTGAAAAAGTTAAGGGACCAATAGTTATGGGACGGAGGAAGTATACTAATATGCCCCTATAACTAGTAGGCTGCTTTGGTACCTTTTTCTTCCGGATGCGAGTGAGATGGGTGTTGTTCCACTATTTTAGTAGTGACCCATTAAAAAATCCTGACCTACTGATGTTTTATCCTCTCCAACTTCTATCTGAAAATGTTGGTAGAAGACAGTCAGGATCCCATCAGGTCTTGATGCTTTCCATTTCCCAATTTTAAATGTCGATGGGTGATGAGACGTCAAATGCATGTATTTATTGAGGCATTTAACATCTCTTTTTTTCTCTGTTTTTGTGGGTAGATTCCTAGGTTTTGATAGATTTACATCATAAGGGGTTTAGATGACCTTTTTTTTTCTCATCTAAATTCTTCATTTTGTAGCTTATTATGAGTCTAATTAAAAAATTTCCTTACGAGCATTTAGATCTTGTTTTGTGAGCTTATTTGTAGACTACACGTAAGCACTTGGAGTAGCTTAATGAAGACCAATTTCAAAATTGGTAGAAGAATGAAGGTCACGAGTCAATTTGTGGTAGAAGATAGAAGGGTCAAAGAAAAGAATCCAATTTCAGAAGTGTCGAAGAAAGCGCACAGGCCGTGTAAAATGGCACGGCTTGTGCCACAAGGGAGGGTAGGATAATTCTCTTTAGGATTTTATCTTTTCTCTCTTCATTTACTACTTAAATTCATGTCATTTATTCCAATGATTGCCATGGATTTAATGTTAGAAGAGTAGTTTATTTCTTGGGGTAGTTATTTGTAAGAGTGATTGACATAATTTGTGAGAATTGTTAGATTCATCATATTTTCCATGTTATAAATATCGTGCTTAATTTGTGGTTCAATTTCTTTTTTTGATTTTTGCTACTCCCTCTGGTGGCCAAATATTGGCACCGACCAGAGGACACTGTTTTTATGGAAAACTTGAATTTGGGGGCTGATTTGACATCATTAATGAGTGGTGGTACTTTTTTAATTTTGAATTTCGCAAGGATTGGGCCAAAAATGGTGCTCGGCCTTTCCTTCAACAATAATTGGGTCAAAAGCCGAAGTAAATATTTGAAAAGCTGAAGTAAATATTTCCGATCTTGAAGTCAATGCCGGCGTACGACGCTATTACCTTGAGGTTCAATGACTCACCTCCGCCTACCGATCAAGGGCTTTCAAACAGGGCAGGTGGCAGACAAGAGCGGCCTTCGTGGATGGGCGGTGGACTGAGAGGCACCTTCGTGGAGGAGACGCGTATCGATGTGGATGAGCGGCTCCTTCAAGGGTTTGTGGAGTATTTTTTGAGTAATTATGAGCTCTCAATCTCACCAACAAAGTGACAGTTTTTCATTCACTTTTCATGCCTATTGTTATGTTTTTCTTTGACTTGGACAATGAACTTTATTTAGTGTTTATTTATTTTAGTCTTATTTTTTAAGACATAGAACTATAATCTTGTTATGTAGTTTATTTGCTAATTATTGCGATAAATATTAAGTTTGAACTAACTTTGGATGTTTTCATTTACTTTAAATTGTTTACAATATAAAATCATATTATCTTTGATTCAGAAATTTTTAATTTTTAATATTAATATTTGTTTTTAACTTCTTATTTTTATAATCGTACTCATTTCGTACCTGTACCACCTAATTTTTAATTTATCGAATCATGTACACGTACCCGGAATCTTACCGGTGCTACTTAATTCTAAACGCCATATTTATTAGCATATCTTGAAAATGGTGGAATTTATTCTCCCAAATTACACTATAATAAATATTCTTTGTTGTTTTCGTTTCATTTTTATTATCAATCAGGAGAATTTATGTCATTTTCTCTATTATTGTTCAAACAATTTCATTTTATCCTAAAGCGGAATCTCTTTCTTTTTTAAAACAACGTCGTTTCCATGTGCAGTAACACTACGATGTTCCCTCGTTCTTTTTCTTCATATCTTTCCATTTTCTTTTTTTCCTTTTCTTTTTTTTTGGCCTCAGTTTCTCTTCACCACTACCACCACCACTTCACGCCCATACATATTGAGCAATCAAGCTTCACTTCAAAGCCTCCGCCTTACGATTTCACTCATAGACCAAGAATTTCTCATTAAACCTAATTCCATATTTGCAATTGGGGCCACATCAGTCACGACTCACCACTTGTAAGTGTCTCTCTTTATTTATAAACCGAATACTATGGTGAAATGATTCATTATTGAAGGCTTGGTTGATATATATATATATATATAGATGTTTTAAATGTTTTTTTATTGTGTTAGGTTTCGAAGGTGGATGAGGTTGTTGTGAACTGTGGAATTTGAGAGGCGGTGCATAAGTGGGTGCCTCATTCACTAATCACAGCTCAAAGATATTTGCTTTCAAAAACTTCGCTACAACTTTTGAATCATTGGTACTGGTGGGTTTTGCTTCTACCAATTTAGGCACATAAGATGTAAGTGAAACAAAATGAGCTTGGGTAAGGTCCCATAAATTCATTTCTCCATACATCAAATTTTCATAATTTAACATGTTTGATTGTGTCATCTCATTCCTTTCCGAAATGTTTCCCTTTCTTTGCAAATTGTCACAAGATTGACAAAATTGATAGGCACATTTCCATAATTTAGGCCTACAGAGACAGCTTTCTAGCACTTTCAAAAGGTCATCTTTGTGCCAAAATGTCCACTACATTCAAAAGAGTGAAAAAAGGCAAGATTCAAACTCACTTCACTTTCTCATGGTCATTAAGTGACGAAGAGCCGCATGGTCAGTCAAGATAATGGCCTTGGTTCCAAGCAAATATGACCTAAACTTCTCAAGCACAAATACCACATCAAACAACTCTATCTCTGTGGTGGAGTAATTTCGTTGTGAATCATTGGGATTTATTGAGGCATAGTATATGACATAGGGTACTCTTACTACCCTTTGACTTAGATCTCTGCCAATGGCATAGTCACTAGAATGGTACATAATTTCAAAGAGGAGAGACAAATGGGGGGGTTGTATGATGAGAACGGACTTTGGAATTGCTTTTAAAGTATCAAAGGCCCTTTTGCACCCTTCATCAAGCACAAATTCCACTTCCTTTTGTAACAACTTGCAAAAAGAATAGGAGATCTTAGAGAAATATTTGATGGATCTCCGGTAAAAACTAGAATGACCTAAAAAGGATATAATTTCTCTAACAATTTATGGGTGGGGTTGTGGTTGGATTGTATTTGATACGTGGGATTCCCTCCGGACCACCATAACATGTGGTATCGGCACAGTGCTCTATGTAAGCTCTATAACACCTGGAGAACAAGGTCTCAGGGAGTCTGTGGGATCTTTTTATAATGCTTAAGTTAGTATATCATCAATATATGAGTAGTATCTGGAAAAATATTGTTACATGTATTGTTATTAAGATTATCTATTTATAACTAGTGATCACCGAGATTTTTGCTGATCGTGGTCCACGTGATTCTTTGGTCGTGGTTTCGTTGGTATCCCACAATATTTGCTCATGTTCCCACTATGTTTTGCTCATCTGGTTTACAGGATCGAAGTATTATTTTGGTCTTGAACTTCGTGAGTCTCTTCCTTCATTAGGTAATATGTCCGCTTACTTGGTTTGCTAGGCTCGAGATGTTATGATTACGTCAGACTTTGCATGACTAGGGAAGGTGTGTACCATAAGCCCCCCAGCCAAGAACTTCATTTGTATAGAATTGCTTTAATTATTTTTTGAAACGTAGGAAATAGACGAATAATCCTGGTAGCATGTTACTGGGTGTATTTTTTTGACAAAATAATAGTAAGATATCATCGGAGTAGGCATGGGCTGCTTGGATTTAAAAAAATTACAACTGCACTTTTAAAATTTATCCTTTTTTTCGGGAGGTCATTGTTAGTGGACAAAAAATGTTGGGTATTTTTCAAAATATACAGGTGGTTAAGAACTTAACCTATCAGTAGTGTATTAGCCATTAAAATTTTGAAAATGTCGTGTTGCAATAGTGTTCTTACCCTAGATGATTTTAATTTGCTAAAAAGGTATTATTCTTTTTTATCTTCATGTGAGATTATGATTCTTCCTATTGGAGAAGTCGTGATACGGCCACTGCCAGATATGTTTAGTGTATATTCATGTCAGTTGTAGTGTAGTTTGTCACTCCATGTACTAGATTATTTTATGATCATTTTGGAGAGTTATGGTGTTTCTCTCGCTCAGATACATCATCACAGAGTGGTCATACTAACTGGTTTTGAACTTTTATGTCGTGAAATTGCCATTAATTTCAATGTGTCATTGTTTACTGCTTACTATAGTTTATATGAAATGAATGTTGGTGAGTCTATGGTATCTTTCAAGACAGCTATCGAAAGTGTCGAAATTGTTATGAATTCTCATGATGATTATGGAGATTGGGAAAATAAATTCATTTATGTGAGCTATTCTTGCCATTGAGCAGTGCCAATATGGAATGAGAACAGTGACCTAGATCAAGGACTAGAGTAGAGGAAACGCCAGATTTCCAAAAGGAGATGTGATCTATCATTATATAAGTGGGACGTCTTATTGGTACGTAAGGTATTTAATTTTAAAGTTTTTCAATTCATTGCCAAGTTATTGAAGGTTTATTTGTCTTCAGTTGTAAGGTTTTGTGTCTTATCAAAACCATTGTCTTATTACCAAGATACGAGCACATCTATTATCTATCATGAAGCCGACCGCTTGAGGGAAGATCATGGAGTTACTATGCGTAATATTCATTTAGAAGAGAAATCTAGGAAAGGTTATCCTAAGTTGATGAAAATGCGGGACAGTGTGATTAAGGCTTCTATTTGTGTAACTACGACTTATGGTTCTTCGAGGGAGTTGTGTTGATTTTCTAAACCATTGTTTTGAGTTTGAATCCTATGTTATTAACTTTAGTGTAATGGTGCAGGTTGGGGAGACATTAACCAAGACCACTCAACTTGTTGTTGAGTGTGCCAGCAAAGTGAAGAAATTGAAGAGGCGATTGGGATCGTTAGATTCACCAAGAGCATCAATTGACATTGGATAAAGGGATGAGATACATAGGTTGCATGTTGTTTGTACGGAGAAGGATGGGATTATTTTATTAGTACGTGAGGAGTTTAGAACTCTAAAAGAGAGCGGTCCTGCTTGTCAAGGCTATCCCTCTGTATTGGTTAACCAACGTATAGGTACAAGGGATTTTCACCATTTATTTGGAGATATGCAAGTTAGAATGGTTGAGGTTGGGTCATCGGCACCCACGGGGTCGAACTAACTATCTTGCGGGAGAGATCAATTAACCCACGGAGTTCTCGAATTAAAAATAAGAAATTTATAAAGTTTCTCTCGTGCTCACTACTAGCCACTATAAAGTAGCTAGTGGCAAGTCTGGGGTCATCCACAGAGTTACTAGAATTTAAAAGTTAACTATACACAACCCACAATCGGGCATCACTTCGATTATGTGTCGAGAATAGCTAGTGTTTTAAACATTGGGGGGGTGTTCTAACATCTAAGGATCATGCAAACATAGAGAGTAAAAACTATAATTAACTAGCCTTAGATATATTTTCATAACATGACCGATGAATGACTTTGATCCTAGATTGTATAACATGTAAGACATATAAACCCGTCTCATTCCTATGTGGAAATAGCTGGGAATTCCCAACGCCAGTAACACAAAGGTTCATCTCCATTTTTAGAAGCTACCACACCGCCTCTGTAATTAAGAAAATTGCATCGATCGAACTATGGATCCGCTCCTATTTCCCCATAAATGTAATTCCTAATGCTGACACATCCCTTCTTAGTTTAACAAAGCCTTGCGTAGGTAGCAACCGTTAGATATGAGAGTGAGGACAATACGTCCAGGGCACTCCACTGTGGACACCAATTCCTAGGCATAGAGAGGCAAAGAAAATGGCATCTCATGATGACTCTAGGGTTGACATGACCCTAGTCGCTACAAACTATCATGCTCATACTATCAGGCAAAGAAAGTGGCATCTCGTGATGACTCTAGGGCTGACATGACCTTTGTCGCTACATTACAACCTTAGTGTCTCTAACATGAAGCATTATTACATAACCAGCCAATTAGGTTAGAGTCTAACGATCGGAACGGTACTCTCAGGGTAGCAACCTCTGCAGTACTGTCGAACCTACAACAGCTCTGATCTACACTCCTAAGATAGCGATTCAAGCCTAGAACGATGGTATACTACACATGAATCTATGGGTGCATCATAGAACATACATGGAATACATCTTACAAGAATTAAAAGTATAAATCAAGCATAACTATTCATAGAACACAAAGATATGGAAATATAAGAATCTCAAAAATTCAACATCAAGTCATGAATAAAAATAATTCTCTAAGAAACAA
>JAULKK010000003.1:2862635-2878292 GCA_032355705.1 Rubia peregrina
ATTCCGATTCCCCCCAACCAAACAGCCCCTTAGAGTAGTTTATTTTGTACTCCAATATACACAAAAATACCGTATCACCAGGTGGTAATTTGAAGTTGAAATTTTGAAATCTTAGAAGAGTGATGATGATAGGGAGAGTGAAAATTTATAGTGAATGATGTGGAAACTAGTAAATGACTAAATCACAAATCAGCTTCCTTAAAAGTTTCAACTAATTATGGATACATTTATCTTTTTTCAATTATGTCACATCAGTCACTATGTAATTTCACTATAAATTTTCACTTTATTTATCATTACTCACCTTATAATTATGGATAATGAGTTAGTGTATGTTCTATTTTATTAGCTATGTGTAACTGTTAGTAATTACGGGGGATATCGAGTGTATTGTGTCATTGGGATACAATATACAGATTGATTTATTAACGAATATTACACATAATTTCTCTAATCCTCTAAATATGGTTGTTAGACTACATAATTCTCGTAATGATTGTAGTGTTGATTCAAAGGAATATATAGAAGATTACATGATAGAGTTGTTAGGTAACAAGTACTCTAACTTTAATCCTCTATTTGACTTAGTCTAACACCCTCTCTCAAGAAAAGCATCAGATGATTAGAAACATAAAGCTTGGATCTGAAAAAATCAAACAAAGGACGAGAAAGACCCTTGGTGAAGAAGTCTGCAATCCAGAACGTAGTGGTAACATGAGCGGTAGGAAACTTGCCAGCAGAAACCAACTCTCAAACAAAGTCATACTCAATGTTGATGTGTTTGGTCTGCTTGTGTGCAATCGGATTATGGCCCAAGAAGATAGCATTGTTGTTGTCACGCAACACAGCAGGGCCCCAGAGAGAGGAACCCGAAGATCACGCAGTATGTGGGATAACCAGAAAACCTCAAAAGAAGCATTGCCAAGGCCCAATACTCAGACTCTATGTAAGAGTGAGAAACAGTGGGCTACTTCTTGGGGCTCCACAACACGAGATTGGCTCCAAGAAAAATAACGTATCCATAAGTAGAGCGACGAGTCTTGACACAGAGAGCTCAATCAGCATCTGAATAGATAACACCTCAGGGGAACTAGCAGCCCGAAAGGTGAGAACAAAGTGAACAGGCCCTAAACATAAAGAAGAATTCGAGTAAACGCAGCAAAATGATCATCTCTAGGATCCTGGAGGAACTAACTAACGGGGTTAAATGCAAAAGTCAAATTAGGGCGAGTGATGATCAAATACTGCAAAACTCCAACCAAAGAGCGATAGAGTGTTGGGTTCAAAAACTGAGGACTGGTGCTGCTAAGAAGCTGAGAGTTTGGCAGAAAATGAGTGGAAACGGGGTAGCGTCTAACATCCCAGCACGAGTAAGAATGTCACGAGCATATTTCGCTTGACCAAGAAGAAGACCAGAAGCAGTGGGCGAAACTTTAAGGCTAAGGAAATAGTGAAGAGCACCCAAATTGCCTAGTACTGTTGGCCATCTCCTCAAACAATGCCATTGCATCTTTGGGGATTTTGTTTTCTATAGAGCCATTGCATGCCACATTCACCATGCATATATCTTCATCGCCTAACCTTCAAAGAAGTAATAGAGAAGGTCGCCTTCCTTGAATGGATGATAGGGACAACTAGCCAATAGCCGCCTGAACCTTTCCCAGTACTCGTACAAGGACTCATTTGCCAGTTGCAAAATATTGGAAAGTTGTTTCTTCAGACCTACAGACTTTAAAGCCGGGAATTATTTCTTGACAAATTTTCGCTTCATGTCCATCCAGGAAGTGATGTAGCCTTATGGAAGATAATAGAGCCAAACCTTGTCCACGTCTCGCGACAAAAAGAAAATAACCTCAAATTGTAGTCCTCTCCAACACCCCCGGTGGTTTCATATTGGTTCAAACCAAATGAAACTCTGACAAGTGTTTGTTGGGATCTTTTCCGACCATCCCATGGAAAGTGGGTAAGCATGAGATTATGCCGCTCTTTAGCTCACCAGTTACATTAGGTGGAAAAAGTGAGAGGACTACGCAGAGGGTTTGATTCTCCAAATTTGGAGCACCAACTCCATAAGCGTTCGATTGTCTTCCGTCATCTCAACTATCTTTTCAACAAAAATAGACTGTCTTTGTGGAATCTCTCATATAGCTCTCCTCCTTCTCCTTCTCCTTCTCCTTCTCCTTCTCCGACCACCTACATTTTTTGCAGATAGTGTAAAGTTCCTAAGTTCGTGGTACGGATATGTACCATAAAAAAAGAAAATAGCTAGACACTATCAGTCCGAAAGAACACACTAGCAAACAGATTAGAAGTAACTAGAATAACTTTTGAAAAAGTTCAACACAATAACCAACTAAAGCTACAAAATAATAACAAACAACATTAACTACTCTACCAACTAGTAATGCAAGTGAACAATCAAATCATTAAAATAGCATCCCCCGCAACGATGCCAAAATTTGATCTGCACTCTATGGGGTCGCTAATAGACCATCCTTTTCACGGGAGATAAATTAGCATGTGAAGCGCTTCATAAAGATAGAAATTTATATTGTTGCTCCCGTACTCACTACAAACTACTAAAGGGTAGCTAGTGGAAAGTCCGGGATCGTCCACAGAGATGCTAGGACTCAAAAGCTAACTATGCAAAACTCGCAATCGAGCGGCACTCTGATTGCGTGTCGAGAATATCTAGTGCAGCAAACATGGTTTTTTTTGGGGGGGGGGTTATCTATAAACTACTGAACATGCAAAGTAAGAGAATAAACTATACTAAGCTAACATTAAGGGATATTTGCGTAACATAACCGGCATATGATTTTGATCATAATGCAAGTCATATAAACCTATCCCAATGTGTATGTCACATAGTGTGGTTGATAGTCCACAACTTCCCAATGTCTGTCACACAAAGGTGCTTACATCTATTCTATCAACACCACCTCAGTAATTATGAAAGTGCATCAAACAATTCAACTGTCACGTGCTTCTCTTTCCCCTAAAGAATTACATATCGGACCTCCACTATAAACACTTCTCCCCAGGCCTACATAGGTAAAGGAATAGGCATGTTATGGTGACTCCAGGGTTGAAACGACGTTGGTCGCTACAATACAACCCTAGTTGCTACAAACTATTATGCTTATCTATCAGGGGTTCCTTACCCAGTCAAAATTAAGCATACACTCGTATAGATTTAGTGCTCACGACCTATGTACCTACATTTACATAGCTAGAACTCATGATCCCGCATATCCTAACCGGACAGTCCCAAGGGCAACAAAATTAACGTGATTCATGTTACATGCTACAATGGTGTATCAAAGAGTAAAATTAACATGCATCATTTCAAGAATGTAAAGAGAAAATCAAGCATAATATTCATACACATATAAGGTAGGGTAATCTAAAATCTCTACCAAGTCATAAATACAATTTAGATCCCAAAGCAAATAAACTACTCCCTAATCATTGAACCCAATTTTACCATTTAGATTCAATGCCCTTGGGAAAAACTAGGAAGATTGAAAAAAAAGCGAGAAGGATTATTCCAATTCTCTCTCTCTTTCTCTCTCTCTCTCTCTCTCTCTCTCTACCTACTCTTAGAAACTAGGAGAATAGAAAACTACACTAATGTTTCTCTTTCTAACTTCTTAAACCCTAATACACATAGAATCTTTATATAGTAGGTAGGAAATGAGCCTAAAAGATGCCCAAAAACTAGTGAAACCCTAGGCTGGACGGCGGCACATGTCGTGCAATAGTGCATAGGTTGTTGCTTGGAAGGGGTTTTCTATCCTTCTGAGTGGCACGACCTTGCACAATCCTGCGGGCCGCCAGTGACTTTCTGAACGAAGCGGCCCATGTATATCTCTGTGGCCATGGGCTGAAGCTGAAATTTCCTTATTTTGATGGAACGATCGTGCAAATCAATGCGGGGCACCGACTGGGTCTTCAATCCTAAGTCTATGGGGGTACACAGACAATGCAAAAGGGCATGACCCGTGCCAATACTTAGTTGCAAAAGCTAGCAGAATGGAGCACGCCATGCAAAAGAACACGCCCTGCACCCATACTTAGTAGCACCACCATATTGGCTAGCACGGGTCGTGCAGAAGGGAACGACCATACCATTCTTCAAACTTTTTCATCATTCTACTCCTTTCTCTTTGGTGCATTTCCATCTACTACCACGATTAAACATGTGGCCTTCAATCTACTACCATCCTTGCAAATGGCCTTCAAATATCTACTACCATTCTTGCGAATGGTCTTCTACTCTGAAGTGCTTACGAGCAATATACAATGAAGCTCACAAAATAGGAGCTAGATTCTCGTAAGGGCATAGTATCCATTAGGTCTAAATAAATCTACAAAACAAGGTATTTAAGCAAGAAAACAAACAAAGTCTATTTAAACTCACTGTGATGTAAATCTAACTAAACCTAGCAATCAACCAATTGCAACATATACTAATAAGTGTGCTAAATGCATTGGTTAACACATGCTTCCAGGTGCATATCACTGATAATAGGTGGAAACGGAGGAGAATGATTCTAGGCAGACGTCAATGAACTGACTTCCAAGGTCAGTAACCCCTGTAGTGTGATTTTCGTGGAAGATGCCTTTTACGTGTAGCCAGGCTTCATGAGCGATTGAACTGACTTTAATCACATTGAGAAGATGACCGTCACTGATGGTGCTGTAGATCCAGCTGAGAACTATGTCATCCAATTGCTACCATTTGGCTTTAGAGACATCGTCCGAGTGAGAAGATTTGTTGATGTGGTCCAAGACATTGTGTGCACGAGCTATGATTTGGAAGAGTTTGCCCTTGATATGGTACCAAACTTTTTGGAGATATAGTTAAAGTGGGATTTGATTACGAATGTTCGTAACTAATTGAGTCAAGTGAAAAATTAAGGCTGTAGGTTGTACATGTGGTTTTGGTGTAGCGGAAGAGTGATTTTTTTCATTGTTAGAAAGATTGGTTTCGCCGAAGGAGGAGGCCATTGCAGGAACGAGAGAAAACAAAGGATGAAGAATGTAAGTTTGTTATGCCTCTAATACCATGTAATTCGGTAAGAAATTGGTGATTGAGTTCCCAAGGAGCTCCATCTATTCATTCTCTATTAATATATTGTTTGTACAGAGTATAAGTATGGAAAATATTTACATCCTAAATACAATATTGACTAAATCAATTTTTATCAATCAAATTTACCAACACTAACAGCTTATCAACTTATGATTTCTTCTCTGCAAAAACAAATACCATAATATGAGCTATTAGTAAACTTTTAAACAAGCTTCTGCAAGAAAAGGAAGGGGAACAAAGGTCGTCCAAGTTTGAAGCAAGAACAACATAATCATAGCTCAATTTACAACTAAATCATAAAAAAGACTCGAACTTTGAAGCTAAAAACAAGAGACAAGAAAAGGGATATCAAGATTCAAGATGAAGAACATAATTACCATCCAAAGATAAGGAGTTGGCGGATTTTATTGGCTGAAAATCACCAAAAGCCTAGTCCTGTGATTCATGTACTAAGCGGTTTCACTTGGTAGTTTATTGCTTTTTGTTTATCGGAACTATTAGGGTTCCACATTTTGAGCGGGATGCGGCCCCGTAGCACTTGTATTGTGGACGCATTTGGTTTGGTTCTACTTACTTACATTTTACTGTAGTAGTTTTTAGACAAAAAAAACCCCAAAACCTACGTTTATAGCACTAGCTATTCCCGACACACAATCAGAGTGACGCCCCGATTGTGAGTTGTGTTTAGTTAACTTTCAAATTATAGCATCTCTTTGAACGACCCCAGACTTTCCACTAGCCACTCTCTAGTAGTTGGTAGTGAGCACGGTAGCAACTTACATATTCTATCTTTGTGAAACGCTCCACGGGTTAATTTAAGTTCTTCCGAAAAGGTTGGTTTGTTAACGACCCCACGGAATGCGGATCAATACACAACAAACAACGAAAATCTAATCACATACACATCAAAATATTTTTTTAAACGTCATAAAAACATCAATACAATATCAACACACATGTAACCTTTTCGGATTATGGATTTCGTACCCTTCGCCGCGATCCACTCAACGAACATTCCTCTCCGGAAGATTGAGATGAAGATTCACTATAGTACGCTCTATCCGGTGCAAAAAAAACAACAAATTAGAGCGAAATCAAACATTAAATTAAAAAAATAACTGAAAAAAGCACAAAAACAACTAACATCTATTATAAAGCATGCACACCCCCCAAAAAATGCGATTTCCGACTACTAATGACAATTTTCAGCGAGTTGCGGCGGTTATCTGGCGATTTTGATCTGAAGATCGTGAAAAAGAGAGAAACAATAAATTTAGAAATTAATGAAATAAGAAATTTGAAATTATTTTATATATGAGTAAAAAAAATCTCTATTTACATAAAAAGACTCTAATTTTCAGCTTATTTGAAAAAGAACCTCATCCCAATAAAATCAATAATAATTTTACAATGATTCCTGACTAAAGTTTAGACGGTCTAAAATAAAATTTTGTATTTTTATAATGGAAAAAAATGGTGATTGAGAGACTTCTGTTTTCTTCCCAGGTACTCCACCTAGCTCGACAGAGGAAGTGGAAGGAGGGAGAGCGAGTCAAAACAATCCAGAAACAAAAATGGAGAGTGAGCCAACTCGGATTCTGATGGGAGTGAACGAGTCGACGATCAAGGGATACCCCCACGCTTCCATAAGCAGCAAGGGCGCCTTCGAATGGACCCTTAGCAAAATCGTTCGCTCCAACACATCCGGCTTCAAGCTCCTGTTCCTCCACGTTCAAGTTCCGGACGAAGACGGTACCATTTTCATCTTTTGATCATAGTTTTCTTGTCAATTTGTTTTATATCAGCGCGTTTGTTATGTTGACAATTACTCCGTCTTCATACTCCACATTCAATTGATCTATTTGTCAAAATTTGAGCATTATTAGGAAAAGTATGTCTGTGCTCTTAATATGATTGCATATTAATAATAATTAAGAAAGATATATGATTCTGTACTCAGATTGTTTCTATGAAGCAATAATTTCAGGATTGGCTTTCTAGGTTGATATTTAGATGCATTTGGTTCAGTGAAATTGAATTGCTGATGCGTGTGATCTTATCAATTTCTTCTTTTGACTAGGTTTTGATGAAGTGGATAGCGTTTTTGCGTCGCCGGATGATTTTAAGACTCTGAATCGCAGGGACAAAGTCAGAGGACTGCATCTGCTGGAGTACTTTGTGAATCGATGCCATGAATCTGGGGTAATTACTCCTTGTCTTGTCTCTTACAAATATACAATCTAGATTATACAATTAATCTGTGTTACATTAGAGAGCTCTCCAAATGGAGGCTGTACGGCACGTTGATTGTCTGAAATATAAATAGAACAGCGGATATGATGTAGTTGATTGGGATATAAAGCAGTAGCTACTAGCTACTACTACCAG
Source organism: Rubia peregrina (assembly GCA_032355705.1). NCBI lineage: Eukaryota > Viridiplantae > Streptophyta > Magnoliopsida > Gentianales > Rubiaceae > Rubia > Rubia peregrina. The sequence goes on from JAULKK010000003.1 coordinate 2,870,122, forward strand.
AAGAATGGAGATGGAAATGAAAGTAGCTTACATATAAGTGATAATAAATGGGTATGAAGAAGTTATAATACTTATGAGAAAGCCAGTGAGGATGACTTCTGTACCGTAGACCTTTTAGTCATAGAGATTTATGATCTGTATGAATATACTTTATCTATTTGTAGTTGATCATGGCCTCAATTGATAAGATCTAACAAGTGAATACCTCGGAATCTTTGAGAGAGATACTATAATTGAAATGTTGACATTTTACAATGAGTGAATGTGTGAAGTGTTATTTCAGTGATCATGAGAAAAGCAATGAGATGACTGGTGAAATTGGCGAGTATTAGTCGGATGTATTTGGAATTTTTACCTATCTAGCTTCTATCCTCCAAGAAAATAGTAGATATGGAAAAGTTATTACATGATACCTGCAGGTTTGAATAAATATAGAAGTGCATCCTTTATACTTTGTGAGTGCTAAGTGCTACAACTCTCGGGAGGAAATTTGGCAGAACTGTATAAGACCAGCAATACTTTATGTGGCTACAGATATAGAATATAAACAAAAAATGAGAGTAACATGATGAAAAGGTTGATATCAATGCATCAACACTCTAAACTAGGTAGTAGAAGTAAGGATGCAGTAAAGGGAAGTTGGGCTAATCCAAAGAAATGAGGGCAGGGGAGATGATTCAGACATAGACTTATAGATGCACTTGAATGAATGGCATATAATGTGAAGTGTTATCTCAAGATAAGACCAAAAAGATTTGGAACAGAGTTCTTGACCCAAAAAAATTAGTACGTGTAAAATTTGATGAGCCTATTCATTTTGAAAGAAAAAGTTTACATAATACAAGTCATATAGCCAACATTGAACTGTTGCAGTAGTGATATTGTTGAACAATGTTTTATGCTGACAGTTTCTTCCCAGAATTGCGCCTTAATTCTGTTGGTGAAAGTTGATAAATATTGTTATTCGTTCACCTGCCACTGCAGAAAAATTAGGCACATTTCTTTTACTACTTTTCACCTCTTTCAGTCATTCTTGCATCTTAACTCTGATAATATGTTTCCTGTTTAAGATTGCTTGTGAGGCATGGATCAAGAAAGGTGATCCAACAGAAGTTATTTGTCATGAAGTTAGACGTGTGCATCCGGATTTACTTGTTGTAGGAAGCAGGGGACTTGGTCCGTTTCAGAGGTGTGTTTGTTCTCTATAGTTTTTTCCCAGCTCTCTATCTTGGAATTATTGATTTGTTCACTGAAGCCTTGGTTGTGTTTTTCAGGGTATTTGTAGGAACTGTGAGTGAATTTTGTGTGAAGCATGCTGAATGCCCAGTTATCACAATTAAACGCAGTCAAGCTGAATCTCCTCAGGATCCTATAGACGACTGATTAACTGTTGATGTAAATGTTGTGTGATATAAATAAATGAAACTCCATCTTTGAAGGATTTGTGGTATTGACTTATGAGGCACCTGCCGTAGTTCATTTTCTTTTTAAACGCGAGTATTTAAGTAGAATTGTGGCAGTGTATTGTCTATTAGCATCAAAACTTTTAGTTCATTGAGGTGGCTGTTTACTGAAGACACTTCTAAGCGGAGTGCAGAACCGAGATCTGTGAATGTGGCATAGTTGATGGACAACCTCCTCTGCAATTGCATACAGTGATACATCACAGAATTTTCTTGTGGTTCCAATCTAATCTTGTGTTGCTGTCTCTGTCATGACTTTATGTTACTAAAGTCTGTTATGTTGGTGAACATGGAAAATTTATTTGGTTGCGCTACTTGTGTTCGCTTGGTCATCAGTTTTGGTGGGGTTAGACAAGATCTTTGCTCCTTCTTTAATCAGTCTTATGTTGCATACTACAAATTTGTGTACTACCTTAAACAAAATGTGGGGCGAAGCTTATGTTACACCTGGGTAAAGAGGTTACTGCACAAAAAAGCTCGGGATGGGCTTTTCTTCCATTTTTTTAAACGAGGGAAGGATTTGAACTGCCAATGCCCAATCTTTGGCATGGAAGTAGCTGGCCATTGGACAAGTCCAGTGATTGAGTCTGCCTCCAGTTACAAAAGGATTTGAAGAGGACAACTTGTCAAAAATCTTGCATCTATTTTCCAAGATTACATTCATGGTAGCAGCAAAAAGATCTCTTGAAGGAGACAAAATTGAAGTGGCTCGACTATTTGCCTTGATTCCCATTTGTGCCTTCTTACAAAGATTTTCATCTGGGGAGAGCATCATCAGCGTTCCATTGGGACAACCAACCGCAGTTGAGTCATCAGTGACTTAACAGAAGTAATCGCCCAGAGCAGCGAAGAACAAATAGATATGGCGTAAAATCAGGAACACTGAGTAAACAGCAGAAGGCAAACCATTGATGAACAGCTGCAGCGAACGAGATTAAAACAGATCCAAGAAATACTACTTTTACTGCCGCAGTGAAACATGACTCCAATTAGGACATTAACTCATCCTTGCCTATAGCAGTAAGGAAAGAGAATACCAACTACGTTCTACTTGGCACCATCTTGATCTGCTGTATCAAAAGTTTCAAATCTATAGAAGGACCTGCTCGACACCTACCAACCAACCAACCGGATATTTAGAATCATCCAAGGACTCACAAGTCCTGATTCAGACATTAAATGACATTAAAAATGGAAAATAGACATCCAAACACTACGAATTATCTAGACAGCTTCACTCATCTTCCTGACCTTATCATAGAGCATCTCCATCTCAGTTTCCAAGTTGGCAACCTCCTCCTCTGAAATCTTTCCATCGCACTTTTCAACCATGGATGCCATGCCCTCCAGCTTCTGTCTCACAGAATCGAGCTGCTGCAGTGGACGACGCTCAACAATAACTGCTTCAGGAAATGCATTTCCTTGGACCTTCTTCTCATTCAGTTTTACCACTGAACTTTTTGCAGCCTTCTTCTGCTTAGCCTCACTTGACTTGGCATCCCCATTTTCTTCAGCTGATTTTCTCTTCCTCCCACGTTTTGATTTGTGAAAAGTCTTGTAATAAGCTCCTTCATGGTAGCAGCAGCTCCTGAAGGTGGCTATAAATCCCCTGATTGAGACAAGCAGGTTTTCATCCCACGAGTTGTTAGGCCTGCTTGCCACAGTTACAACTCCCTCCAGGACCTCATTAGGTGATGCATTGACATCCGCAGCCTCAATTTTCTTCACTTGCTGGGGGGTTTTATGAGGGATGTTTTCTTGACCACCACTGTTAACCAGAGGTGCCTGAAGAACGATTCCTGCAGCCTTGGTCATGCTCTCACCTACTCCAGCTTTTTTGGTCAGTCCCACAGATCCACTTTCAGATTCTTTCTTAGTACTCAACTTGGCAGCTCCAAACTGCAGATCTGTGAACGGGGGAGACAAGTATTTGCTCCTCTTCCTCTCCCTCGGAGAGGAAAGCTCTCCAGTCACTCTGATACCTTCCTCGTGGTTCCCAGCAGCGCTATCAGTCTCACTGTCTTTCACTTGGACTGTCATAACATTATGAGCAAGCTCTCCACTACCAGTCTTCTCAATCCTCTTCCTACCTCTCTTTCTCCCTGTTGCAGACTTGACCTTCACCCCTGAACCTTCACCCATGATCTCAGCCACACTCTTCTGCTTCCTTTTGTTACATGAAACTAAAGCCGACGACCAGTCCTCCTCCCGGGGACCCTGAGGAGAAGGGTCTATGGACTCAATAGCATCAGTCTGTAGCAGCACTTCACTCTTGCTCTTGTCCTCCAGTCCCTCAACCAAAATACCTTCATAGCAGACCGGCAACGGGTGACCAGCACCTCTAGAACGGTTAAAAGCAGAAAGCCAGCCCTTCAAGATTCCCAGCTCAAGCGCATTGGGGAAAGAAACACCCTCGACGGCGCCTTGCAGAGCAGCCAGCAATTCACACGAATCATATCGAAATGATAGCAGCTTGCCAAGCTCCCCCTGAGGCACACGAGCTCCCGCTTGAATCCCTGCATTCTGAGACACAGGGGTCTCCATCCCCTTCCTGTCCTCTTCCCCCACACACTTGCACACCATCTCCATCTCTACAAGCCTGCCAATTTCATCCACAGCCTCCTGCACCGCAGTAGCAAAAACCTTGGTGCTGCTCTGCGTCGACATGTCCTCATAATGCTCCGCGAAAGGAATCAACTGCGACGGCAGGCACCAAGCAAACGAGCCATCCCCGAAATACGCCACCAGAAGCCGCCCCTTCTGGTTAAACTTGAGCGCATTCTCCGACGCCTGGCGGGAGTCATATACCTGCCCCGGCCACCACGGGTGGCTCTTGATTTTGCCCCACACTAGGTCACCCGCAGAAAAGCCGTGCTCAGACACGTACTCACCGCCTTCAGCTTCATCCTCCTGGCCCACAGAAAAGCCGTTCCCGGACAGCACCTTCGCCGCCTCAACTTCCCCGCTCGCCGTCTGCTCGCCGCCGCCGTCGGAATCGGAAGGGGCGCCAACGGCGTCAGCTAGGGTTCTGAGCCGAGAGGTCTCATCATAACCCGCCATTTTCAACAACGCAGAATCAAAGATTTATCCTAAAACCCAGAACATTCGTATTATTAGGGTCCATCCATAACTAACATTAAGGAAATGGGATTATTAAACTAGTTCTATATTCACTGGAAAAAAGAAATGAAATTCAAAGAAAATGGAAAAGAATAGGACAAAAGGCTGTGCTACTGTATTTCAGAAATAATTAAAATAAATTAAATTTGTACCTGAAATGATGATGAACCAAAAACACTGAGAGAGATTGATAGAGGGCTAGGTAGATTTCCCAAGCGAGAGCTGCATTTTTTCAAAAGGAAAAAGGAATTAAACTTCGAATTCAGTCAAGTCTGAAGGGGAATCAGAAGGGTTTGTGAAGAGAAAAAAAATGAGGAACGGCGCGGCTGTATTCCAAATATGGTACGGACGGATATGTATGAATTTAATTCTGTAGATTTCCGATGTACTCGCTCCTACCAAATTATTTTGTACAGATTATTATTTTATATTTATATTTAAATTGATATAAAAAATAATATTACATGTAACTGTTACACGTATTTTTTCCGACACAGTCATAATAATTCTGTGTAGATTGATTATATAAGCGAATTTTACTGACAAATTACGCACCACTGATTTTAATTTGATTTTTAGTCTTTGAAATAGTTTAAGGTAAGGGTGTTAAAATTGCCCGACCGACCCGTTTTGATGCGACTAAAATTGGTCGGGTCAGGTCAATGTCTCATTTGAGTCAAGTGGGTTGGGTTAAAATGGGACTTGTAGGATTCTGATTTGATTCGGCCCGTTTTGACTCATTTGCAATTTGCTCTATTATCTTGAAAAAAATATTTTTTACAAAATTAGTTTAATCCAACATATCCACCATTAATTTATTTCATAAAAATGTTTAACATTCTTGAAAAAATATATATATTTATGCAAATAAAAATAATTTTGCAAAACTACTATTAATTATAAATAATATATTGATTAAAATCTGAAATATATATTCAAAATTATATAAACGAATTTTAGTAAAATTATATTGTGTTCTAACTAAATAGAATGAAAATAATTATATTTTTTATTAAATGAATAATTTATAATTGAATATAATATTATATTGTAATTTTAAATTATATTAAAATAAATTATTATTTTATTTATAATTTAAATGTTAATATATTTAAATTTTATTCATTTTATTTAATATATTATAAAAAAATTACTATGATTTTGGTTGACATGGGTTGATTATGTGACCCAGTTTGACCCGACCCGTTTCAAACTATGGAAATTTTAACTCGATCCAACTCGACCCGTTTGACTCTAAATTTTGGATCAATTTGAACCAGAACAGTTGACCCGCCCTGATTCCCGGGTAGCCCTAATTTAAGGTGGTACATGCGGATCAATTCAACCCATCCATATTTATACCATATGAATTGATCTTTCGAACTAGAGTTCGTCTCTTTAAAGATATCTTTCAATAAGCCATGAAGAAATCAAGGTTTAAAGTGCAAATTAGAAGAAATGAAGATAAAATTTTAGGTTGTATGAATCGGATTATAAACTTTATAACTACTACACATTGCATAATAATTTTTTTTATTGCAACTAAGACATTTTACCTTTATTATTCTAATTAAACTGTCTTTTCATAAGTTTATGAAAAGACGATATTTCTCCATACTCCTTCGAACTAATCTTCGAAATAAATTGATATTTCCAGAATAATTTAGTAGTTCGCTTGCGGGTCAACTCGATCCATCCATTGTCTTACCCAATTGAACAGATCTTTCTGATAAATTAACACAGATTTATATGGATCATTAATACTTCTAATAACGCATTCGAACTAACAGATATTTAGCAAATTAATGGCATCCAACAAAAGAAATAAAAAGAAGCCAATAATCACTTACATTGTTGATTCTATAAAGGCGAAATCATAATTCACTGGGTTTATCTATGTGTTATGGCGGTGGAGGAGATGTGAATGGAGACGCAGTAGTTTGGTGATGGTTGTGGAGGACTGGAATTGGGGTTTGGTATGTTGAAGGGGCATTCGGTGACAGAAGAGTTTTAGGAAAGGAAAGTAAGTGGTGTTGTTGTGAGAATGAGTGAAAGTGACAAAATAAATCAACGACGTTTGGTTTTTCTCTTGTATTTCACTCTGTATCTTTAATTGTGTGATTTTATCTTACAGTACAACCTTTTAATCGTAAAGTACAAGGGTTGACACACCATTCTAAATATGTTGGTTGAGTGGTTCTAACTCCTGGATCTAGAATATTCTGACTCACGGGTTAAGTGAGTTTCAGCTCAATCCATAAGTGACTCAACTTGTATATTACCAGTCAATAAAAAGAGTAGATTATATCATAGCCTTTTTTTATTTACCCACATCAAAGTCAAAACCAACTTGTCCGTCCATTCGCACCCCTACAATAATTCATAAAATAATCAAGATTCTCAAAATAATCAAAGTTTATAACTTCCTCTTACTAATTAGTCACATTCTTGGCTGATTATGACTACAAGAATACAGTTACATAGCATATTTCTAACTCGAGTGTTTATTATACTCAAACAGAAAAGTTAATATCATTAAATTTAATTGTATATGTCTAACAACACTCAAATCGACTTTAACAAGACCCAACTCAAATCGCCTTTGAATCCACACCTAACTTGAAACAACTATATACACGTGAATAGTAAGTTTTTCACAGTTATAGAAAATACTTCTGTCCAGGATCCCGTGTGGGTTGACATGGTTATTTATCACCGTCAGATTAGAGCCCTTCTTTTCCTTTTTCGTTATTTCTAGGTAGTCTCCTAACCTTTTATGACATCAATGTAGGCCAAACTCACGGTAATTGTATTTTAATCAACTTAGGAATTTCTGAAATTGTATGAAAAGGTAGGAATCCAAACCTCTCTCTCTCTTCTGGTCCTTCTACAAACTCCAGCCCAGCCAGAAGAGCGATGATATCTTCACCTTCTACTCTAGGAAATTAGTGAAATTGTTCGTTACTGAAATTCCTTCTTCCGCTAAAACTTGGAAGGATGAATTCCTTTCTTTATTCCGTCTGGAATGTCGGGACATATGGGGACAAAGGATATTCCTCTCCTGAAGCTACTCATTCCCTAAAAAGGAATACGTATAGGTTTGTGGATCAGAGTTTAGATGTGGGGTTGTTCAAGAGAGAGGGCAACAAATATGATTGGTTTTTAGAAGTTCAAGGTCTACTCACATTTTCTCAATCTGTTCTTGGAGCTGTAGCTAATAATTATATATATTTTGTAATGCCTCTTTCTAGAATGAGTGGGGAGAATGTCGATCAAGCCAAAGGATTCTCGCCCTGAAGTCGAATGGTGGTGCTCAAAATTCATCTACCTCAACTCCCAAGAAGATCATGGCTACCAATTTGGGAACTTCTATTGTGCTTCTTGACAAAAGTTCTACAATCCCCCCAAGAAGAAGTTGAGAGAAGAGGTCCTCTTGTGGCCCCTTTCACTGTATTTCTCAATAATGCAAGCATGTTCACCGGCTGATATCATTTTGAAGGTAAAGTGTAATTTCTTTTTTTATGTTCTTAATCTGTATTGAGTATATCCTCTCATGTAATTTGTTTTCTGGCCGGTGTCCATCCTTGG
>JAULKK010000003.1:2971615-2984395 GCA_032355705.1 Rubia peregrina
ACTCAATGCCAACACACGTATTCCCAAATCTTATAAAGGATTGAAGTCGACATTTGAAATGTCGACTTTGAAGTCGATATTTGGAATATCGATTTTAAAGTCGATATTTGGAATATCGATTTCAAAGTCGATATTTCAAATATCGATTTTAAAGTCGACATTTCAAATGTCGACTATCCCACTTTCAGAATTTAAAAAAATAGACGTCATTTTAATCATTTAACTCCGTGCAGTGGCTACCGTGGGAATTTGCCCTGTGGCACGTAATAAGTGTGGTACCATTGTGATGCTCTTAAAGATGCTGTTAGTCAACTTTGAACAACAAGAAATACTAGAAAATGAGAATTTAGGGAACCCCGCATCGACGAGAAACAGGGAGGAGTGTTTGAAAAGAAAAACAAAAACGGACAAAAGGAAGCTTCGGTGAGTGTGTGCAGCATCGTGTATAATAAACTTTTAAACTTGCAACGCTGCTTGTGCAAAATTGTCAAGGAAACCATGGCGATTTCTTCATCCTTGATGGCTGCGGCTACGCTCTTTATCCTTGTCTCTCTGCCGGCAATAGTAACTTTCTTTCGTATCATTTACATGTACATATCACATGTGTAGCGTCTAAATTGCCAGCGTTTTTTTACAGGCGCGCGCCACTTCAGAGGGTTCTAACTCCACGATTGGGTAAGCTCCGACTCTGTATTTCTCAGCTGCAATGTGTAAACTTGGATATTTTTATGTGTGAAATGAAAACAAATTGGCAGGGAGAGACACTCGAAGCAGTACTGCTCAATGTATGGCATATGCGGGGAACGTAGTGATGGAAAAGTATTAAACTGCCCTTATGCAATCCCAGCTGTTGAGGTGCTTTGCTAACTCACTATCTCTTCACACTATCTGTATGATCATTTGACTCTCCATTGATTGTTGTTTTGCAATCCCAGCCAGGTGATTTGTTCTCTGCTAAGATTCAGAGTTTATGCCCTAGGTTAAGTGGAGATGTTTGTTGTACCGAGGACCAGTTTGATACACTGAGGCAACAGGTCCAACAGGTACAGATTCTCTGTACTATCACATGAACTGCACTTAGGGGAGTTAATCGGTGGGTCAATGTCATATTTACACTCTATATCATTGTAAATAATTGTCGTGTTGGCGCGTCTAGTCGTCAAGCTGTGTCACTGAAAATAGGCTGGCAGGTTAGGAACTGACAGCACTATCCTAAGTCACTTTCTCAACTAAAGTTTAGTGTGATTGTATTAGTAGCAAGTTTGCATGGCTTATGTCTTTGTACTTCTTTCCCCTTCCAGACTGCACAACTTTTTTTAAAAAACTAAGTGGCTGTGCTTTAATTGATTTATTTGATGCAGGCCATTCCTTTCCTTGTGGGATGCCCAGCTTGCTTGAGGAATTTCTTGAATCTTTTCTGTGAGTTGTCCTGCTCTCCTGATCAAAGTTTGTTCATCAATGTGACATCTACAGCAGTGGTAAGACACAATTCCTTGGAAAGATGAGACACTAATACTTGCTTTGGTCTCTCATGACTTTGGATGGTGTGGTCGTTGAAAGCACAATTTGAATGTCTATGATTAGGACAATATTTTTTGTTTCCTCAAAAGATCGGTGGTGCTTGATTATTCTTGTTTTTTTCCTGTTAATTTAAAACTATGTGCAAGAACAATTTTGTGAACTTGTTGCTTTGGGCCAATCCTAATATCCAGCAACAATTCTTTGACTTATAGTTGTAGTCTATGCTTAGTTGATGCAATTGCTAATTTGAAAAACCTCTTTTTATTTGCTGGATTGGTAAATCCTGTAATAATTCTAATCGCGCATTTTCCCTTTGTCTTGTGAAATTTAGCCTGTGGTGTTCTTCATGTTGCATGTCAATAATATTACATTACGTTGTCTGAGTTTTGTCAGGTTGATGGCCAGTTGACTGTGGATAGCATCGACTATTTCGTATCAGAAACTTTTGGTCAGGGACTGTATGATTCCTGCAAGGATGTCAAGTTTGGGACTATGAATACTAAGGCTATGGAGTTCATTGGTGCAGGAGCTCAAAATTTCAGAGGTGACTCGCACACTTAGTTTTACCATGCAAAAACATATCTTTTCTTGGTCTTCTGTTACAAAAAAAGCAAGTCCAAGCAGATAGCTAGTCCAGTTAGTTAGCGGTGAATATGACTCCAGAACTGTTGGATGACAATTGGGGAATTCTATAACACGTGGAGGTTAGTGTTAGGTCACAAGTGTCATCCGTTGAAGTACATGAGAGGAGAGAGTCTAGCATTACTATATTTATCTGCAGTCCTGGCTTTTCAAGTCTGCAGTACTCTATTTCATTAAGATACAAGGAGGTTAAAAATGTATAGGGCGTGTGTTCTGCTTGCTAAACTATTTCATAGATTAACATCCTTCACACCTTTGGGATCTTGACCGCTAGATATGTACAGCATAAATTGGTTAAGGTTTTTCGATTGAAACACAAGACGTTTTCCCCTGAGTTGTAGCATTTTACTTTCTTTTTGTTTAACATGTAGGCCGTTTTAGGGTGGACCTCTTTAGCAGAGGTTCATTGACTTACCCACCGGAATTTATCTGTGAGTGTAAAATGTTGAATTCAGCATGAAAAGCCATTTATGCTTTCTGAGCGTATGGAAGGTATAAATCTTAGCTACTGTGACACATACTTGGAATTGCAAGTTGCTTCTACTATTTAAAGTTAAATCTACCAAGAACTGTGCAAGTCTGGATTTGGTAGTTCTACTTAAGCTGAACCCAAATGGCTTTAGTTTAATTTGGGAATTTGTTGCTGCATTGGGAGGCTGGGGACTTATGTTTTATGAATAAATAAAAGATCTCACATCTGCTGAAGTTGTCAGTGTTGGAACAAGAGAATGAATTAATCAACTGAGTAGACTATTTATTCCTGTAAATACTCCATTCTGTTTCTTAGGACTATGTGCCTTGACTCCTTTTGTATTCATGCTTTCTATTTCTACTGCTTCACCAGACTGGTTCGACTTTATTGGCCAGCGAGCTGAACTTGGTTTACCTGGTTCACCTTATGCCATGAACTTCAGGTTGAGAATCCCGAAATCATCTCAGATGGAGCTTATGAATGTGTCTATTTACTCTTGTGGAGACCCATCTCTTGGATGTTCTTGTGGTGACTGTCCTTCCTCTTTGGCTTGCTCAGACATAGCTCCTCCTTCCCCTAACAAAAAATATTCTTGTTTTCTCAGCATAGGGTCTTTTAAGGTTTGTTTTCCCTATTTCTCTGTATCACCTTGCTGTGATGTTTTTCTTATATTGCTTTCACTTGGGTTTTCTGCCAAATCAATATCCTAGTAAAATGAGGTTTCATATCCACTCTTTTGGTTGCTTTTGCCAATTCTTACCATTTTCTCATCTTTTTAGGTTAAATGCATTGACTTCTCATTAAGCATTCTCTACATTGTCATCATTCTCACTCTGTCTGGGTGGGCATTGTATCGACGAAGAAGCGAAATGAGTAGTAATGTGCCTCTAGCAGAGGCTCTCTTAACTCATGTGGATGAAGATGAAAACATTTCTGGGTCCGTGAAGAAGGATGAATCAGCGGTACGGTGATAATACCAATTCTCTTACTTGCCGTTCTTCCTTCCTATTTGGGCAACATTTGAGCGGAATCTGGACTGTTACACCTTAATTTTGATGTTCACATGGCCCCTTTGCCTCTATCGTTTCTGTTTAATAGTGTTACTACCCATCCTGCGTCTTCTTCTTGTTCTTATATTTGTTTACTTAATAATTAAAGGACTATTTATCATAAATCTAATGAATCTTAAAGCTTGAAATATTAAGATTTTGTTATAAAACATGGATTAATTATTAAGAATGCTAACAGATACTAATAGGGGGGAATAATTGGAGAAATATGTCCCAAAACACCTGGGAGACCGAAATTCTTTACAGCTTGGAGTGTTGGGGGTGACTAAGCATGAATGTAAAAGAAAATTGAGGGTAACAGAAACAATAAAGTTTAGAAGGATGGCTGGACCCACCAGGCTAAATATATTAAGTGACTGAGTAGTAGAAAAAAATTAGGCATAGTCCTAATATATGAAGAAAGCGAGAGAAATGTGCCTGAAATTGTTGGTCATGTATCAAGAAGCAGTGGTTCTTACTGAAGGGAGATAAGGAAGAAGCTATTTAAAAAAAAATGATATAAGATACATATGTTTGTCTATATGATGTAAATGAGTGAACGTATGAGAAAATAATATCTATATAACCAATCAAACCATTAGTTTAGTGGTGGTGTTTATTTATTTATGCATGTATAATTGAAGTGAACTTTTGCACTTGCTCCTTGTTTATTTACTTTTGGTGTTTCCCAAGTAATGAAATTAGCTTTTGGTTTACTTGCTTAAAAATCCTCGGGCTATTTGGGTTTTGGTTTTCTCCCAAGCATTAACAGAAATTTTTAATGATAATACTTTTGAGCCCTACTCTTACAGTAGCTCTACTTAAGCCATTGAATTTGTTGTAAGGAGCACCTCAGTTAGGCCTTTGGGACATCTTTAAGTGCCCATTAGACAGTACAAATGGGGTGGTCTTTTTAGTTCTCAGTTTAACTTCTTATTACAGACTTAAACGCAAAGTGCAGGAGGGTAGAGTCATATAGGCATACTTTGAGTGCTATCATAGCCAGTCCTAAGATTGTTTGTCAAGGGTATTGCATGGAAACCTACACTGTTCCCATTTGGATTTTCTCTAATGTAGGATTGCCCTTTCCACATATGTCAACTTGTATGCACTTCCAGTCTCAAGTTTGGGTAGTGGAGGGCTGCATTAACTTGATAGTCAATATTATTTTTTTTGTGTCAAATCTCATATGATATTGATCATGTAAAAGTCCTGAAGTCTAGGATGTAATATTTTGGTGAAAATGGCTACACTTACATGCGAATTCGGGCATTTTTAAGTATGAGCAAGAATTTTTAATATATATAGAGAGGGGATATAATGAAAACTTTAAAAATACTATCATAGTTGGAATATTGAAAATCTAGCATGTATACGATCTTCATAAACTGAAGTTGACAATTATATCTTTAATCACTTGCAACAAATAATCTTAAGTTGAAAATTTAAAAGTACTTTTTTACAGTTAGATTGCAAAAATGAACTTCTCATTATTTGTTGAAAGTTATTCAGACATTCTCAAGTTGAGTGGATATTTTTAAATTTGATTGGTAATATGTGTTATGATGTCATGATAAGGTTGATTTGCAAAAATGAGAATAATGCAATGGATGTGATGTGTTACAGAAGTGAAAATGGTGATATACTAAGATGATTGAGTGATGAAATTCTTTTAAATTCAGTAGAAGCATCTCTAATAGAAAGAAAACAGAGAGAAAGATGTCTAAAATGCTTTGACCATATATATACCAGACATTCAGATGTTGCAGTTCACAAATTAGAGAATCTACTAAATAAATTATAGACGATAGGAAATACTTGAAAAAACTCCGAAAGTGAATGTGAAGAAAAAAAGTTATACTTAGGTACAAGTGTAATCATGTATCTTGACTGAAAATGATAGCAAAGTGTGACCCATATTGTTGACTGTACACTTTCTGTTTGAAAGATTAATTGTTGTGGTATGATCACCCTTTAGTCTTTCTGTTTGAAACAAAGTGACTACTCCATTTAAAGAAAAACCTGTGATAGCTATGCTTTTTGTTATAAACAAAGGATCAACAGCATAACCAAAAAAATAGGGAGTGGAAATTGATCATGAAGTTTGATTTATTAATTAGATTGAAACTTAGGGGGTGCTTGTCTTTAGAAGATCTAGTAGGAGTATGTGGTCTGCTTGTATAATCATATCCATGATAACTATGGACCATTTATCCAAGGAATCTCAATATTGTGTTTCTTTATTTTCATCGTTGGTAGATTTTTCAGGCTTCGATACAAGCTTGAATGGAAGTTTATGTTTTCATTGCCACTCTAATAAAATGCTTCATTATTCGTAGTGTTTCTACTGCCTGCTTATATATTAATGAGAGTTTATCCATTTAGATTCCTGAACTGGTCCTTTCTACTCTTCAAGGACACATGGCTTGTTTTTTCAGGTTAGCCTCCTCATTATCATCTAGTAAGTACTTTCATAGCCATCATGTGAGTTACATACTACATGGTTTTCTTTTTGTTACAGGACATATGGAACATGGGTTGCTAGGAATCCAACTCTTGTACTGTTTTCATCCTTGTTGGTGGTGATTGTATTTTGTTTGGGTTTAATCAATTTTAAGGTGGAAACACGACCTGAGAAGGTAAGTATTTGCCATTACCCAAGTACTGTGATTATCTGTTTACCAAATGAAAATGGTTACATCTACAGATTACTAGTTAAAAAAGAGGAAAAAGATTACTTGGTCATACTCTTTAAGTTTCTTCGCGTTGTTTTTACTTTTGATATGTTTTAACTATTGAAAAACACACGATTAATCTATTTTATAATTCAATTACCTACTTGCACACTTTCAATTTTGTATTCCTTTTCTAGATGTGCGAAACTTCTCTTTGAATAATAGGCTAGAACAAAAGGAGTAGCCTGTAGGTATTTTCTTTCCATATAAAACTTCAGCTTGGTTAGTTTTTGGTCTCGTGCAATCTGATCTCAAACAATACGAATTACTTTGGCCTGATGGATGGCTTGCTATTAAATGACAGGATCTCATAGTAATTTGGTTGGTTACACTCAAGGTTATCATGGCGCCACATTGACGTCCTGTTGGCTGAGATTTTTATGTGGTGTTTTTCTCATAAATTAGCCTTGGAAACCATTTGGAAAGTTTTGAAAAATCAATCAGAAGTAAAGAAAGTAGAGGAAATAAAAATAGAATATGAACAAGACCTTTTATTTTCTCTTTAATAATAAACAGAAGGGGCAACTTTAGCATTCAAAAATGAATTCCATTAATACTAGTAGAACTGGGAGAGTTTAGTCTAGTTTGTAAGCTTTATGGGATTATATCTTGAAATAATTCATTGCAGCTTTGGGTGGGCCATGGAAGTAGAGCAGCTGAAGAGAAGCACTTTTTTGATAGTCACCTGGCTCCTTTCTATAGGATTGAACAGGTATTACTTTTCCATCCTTGTTTGTTTATCACTATCAGAAGAGACATCCAACCTCAGAACTGGGAGAGTTTAATGTTAATGTTGCTTAATCGTAAGCTTTTGATTTCAAGCTTGCATCCATTATCATATATTGGGAAATAGAATATTGGATAGTGAAGCTGAGAATGTTCAAGTAAATGAAGCTTAAGAATTTTTTTTCATTGAAGCTTGTTCCTTGAGCTGAAATATTCCTATTCTTTTTCATCTTTAAAGATTTCTGGCAAATACATGTTATATATGATATATGCCTTTCAAGACAATCCTCTTCATGGCCAAATCTTTTCTTCTTCTTTTTCTTAATATATAATTATCTTTGTTATTGACTTTTCTTCAGCTTATAATATCTACCATTCCGGATCGTGAGGATGGGAAATCGCCCACAATAATAACTGAAGATAATTTTGAGCTACTCTTTGACCTTCAAAATAAGGTATTCGCCCATTGCTTCCACTAGGTGAAAAGAAAGGGTACTTGTGGGGTAAAAATAAAATGGCTACATTTTACTAGCGGGGTTATTTACTATGTGTTTTGACAGGTTGACAAACTGCGTGCAAATCATTCTGGCACTGTAGTTGGACTGACTGACATTTGCTTAAAGCCGCTTGGTGAAGATTGTGCAACACAAAGTGTTTTACAAGTTAAGTCACAATTGGTTTCTTGTGGGCATTTAATTGACCCTCTAGCTGTGCTTTTCTTGATGGTTATTATTGTTCAAAGTTATGCACACTATTCTTGGTAACCCAGACTACTGATTTTGAATTCGGAATGCTTGGAATAAGTTTGTCATTTAGTCTTGACCAGGAATAATTTTAGCTATTAAGATATGGAACAACTGTGATAAAAACTTAATGTGGCAGTGGGAAAGAAAATGATAAATGAATATGCTGGAAGACCCGATGAGGTTGGAGGGGTTTGTTAAGCCAAAAAAAAGAAGTCCAAGGGTGATGAGTAAGATCTGGAGGAGAGCATAGGATCAATATGAGACACACTCATGACCACAACAATTAAAGCAGTTGGAATTTTATAGTGGAGTCCAGTAAAGATGCCGAAGACCCTAGATTTGAGCTCATTAGTTTGGAGTTTACCCTCCATATTAAGCAATGTAGACTTAGTAAGAATCTCTGAAATTCACATGTTCACCTGTCCATCAAGCTCAAGGAGTGTCATGGGCCCAATTAGGGTTGCACATGTGTAGCATGAATTCCTGGCAGTTAACCTGATATTTATGGATGGTTGTGTACAATATAGTCGCAAAACTCACAACTTATTCTGTTGCTGCCCTGTGATTACTTGTTATTGAAAAAAAATGTTTATGCTGAATATATGCAAGCAGCTGCCTATTTAAGCATATCATTATGGATTAATGCACCTCTCCTTGGTCTTGACGTTTACTTACCTGTAGGTTCAATGGTGGCATGTCAGTTATTTGCTGCACATAATAAGTATGTGTCTGTGTGTATCTATATGCACACATGCACAAATATACACACATATACATGAGAAATTGACAGTAGACCTATGATAGATTCTGAGAAAAGAAAAGAAAAGTCCGATGTGATTTGATTTGTATCAGAAGTCCTATCATGCACAATGAGTTTCTGTTCAAATATCTAGAATCACTACTCTAGTGAGCTAATGTTTGACAGCGAGTATAAGAGTTACTGGCGGATTTTCAAGAAAAAGCAGCATTTTGCCAATTGTTATCATCTTCCGTATAGTGTACTTCAATAGTAGCTCAACTGTGTAGTAACTGTTGGCTTCTGCTCATGTTTGTTTTTCATGCAGAATCAATCTTGACATTTTTTTGTCTTGACAGTATTTCAAGATGGATCCTGACAACTTTTACAGTTACGGAGGAGTTGATCACGCTGAGTACTGCTTTCAGGTGTGCATGCATAAATTTTTATTTATTGACGAATATTTATAAAAATCTGGTATAAAATAATCACCAGTGAACTAATTTCTTGAAAGTCCTGTATTAAAATAATCTATCTTACCTTAAGACATACTTAAGTATACTCTAACAATCTTTACATTGTTGAGATCACTATATCTCGTTGGGCAACCATCAATTTTGTTAGTAAATTGAAACTGTTCTATATTAGTAGTTCAATATTTAACCATTATAATGTTTGTTAATTTATAGCCTATGTAATATTTAGACCATATATTTTGTATTTAGCTCCTACATATAGGTTACTGAGTTGTTTTGACAATAATATTTTTGAATGTGTTTTTACGTTTTAAATGCCCTCTTAACAGTTTGTTATACAAAACCCTTAAGAGGCACTCATGTGCTCACAGGTCGATTTAATCAAGGGAAAATCTGTCTTTTTCCATAATAACTAGAAATTTAAAATCAAAATAAAAAATCCACCCTTCCCCTTCTTACCCTATCTGCCATCACCCACCTTTATTCTCCAAACCACAATCCCTACTGACCCCAAATCTATCTCTAGTGTAGTCCACTCCACAGAATTCTGCTGCCTTTTTAGAATGTTACTTTGTCAAAGCTGGGGCTGGTGCAAAGGAAGCCTTCTAGGTGCTCACCTGAGACCCTTGGGTTGAAATGGCAAAGTTGGAGCCCTAATATCCCACTCCTTTTCATCCTAGATTCTTGAAATGCAACTGCAAATCCTGGTGTGGGAGCTTGATGGGCATTTGTCATTGTTTTAGAGACGTGCAAATTCTAAACTGAAGATTAGTTGGCTTCAAATTACGAGATTTCTGTCTATATATTTTGGTTTAAACTTGAGTTTGCAGTTGGCTCTGCTTTTGCTTTTCCACAATTTTAGGTCTGACATCTGAGTTCATTTTTTATATCAAGAATGGAGGTCAGAATGTGGGTGGTTCATTTTTTGGGTGGGTATGGTGCCTAAAATTGCGCTGGTCATCTGGTGCGCTAGTAGAGATGGCTGTTTTATTGTGCTTGGATTGTTGAATTATTGAATGATTTGGCATGGAATGAGATTGGCATTACATTGATTTTTTTGGATGAATTTGGAAGATGATGGTATTTTTTGGGGATGAGTTTAGCAATAAATTTGAACTGGGTTAAATATTTGGATTAATTTTGCATTATATTGGGCTTAGGCTGATTTTTGGGATGATAGAAATATCGACGGAGCGGTGAAAACTGAGATATGGTGAAAACTCTAAAGAAAATGTAAATAACGTTTAATATTGATTAATTGTCTGATTAGGTTAGTTTAAATTATTAAAATTTTAATATGTTCGATTACGATAGATCACAAACAGGCTAGTTGAGGTTATATCAAATTATAAGAATTGCACAAGGCATAACCTTAAACATTAAAAATCGGATTGACTTCTTGTTATGATTAAGAATATCAAAATTACATCATATAGAATACGTTTTTCTTTTTTATTAAGGTGTAATCGTTTGGTACCTCTATCTTAGAAATTTGTGCTAAAATTTTGAAAATTTAAGGGTGCAATGGGTCTAAATTTTCAAAAAAAAATCCTAGGGCATTAATAAAAAATAATATATTAATTAACTAAAAAAATTAAAAATCTATGTTTTTTTAATTTAGACTCATTGCACCTTAATGGCTCCTTAATGGCTCCGCCACTGAGTCCACGAATCCAGTAATAAAGATATCAAAAAGAAGAAAAGAGAAGGAAATGAGAGAAGAGCAACAGCAACTTAACTACTCAACTAAGCTGCAACATGGTGCAAATCTATATGCTTCAGTGAAGAAACTTATAGCAACTAAGAAACCAAAACAGAATACAGATAAATTCGAATATAATTTGCCATTACCAGCATTTCGAGATGCTGCCAATATTTGACTCTGCTGGTTTGATGGCAGATGCGTTACATTCGGCTGCTGCTGCCACGAGGAAGACAATGTATAAACATATTAAACAAGTTGGGCTTTAACTCAACTCCAAACCTTGTGACAGAATCCTTGCAAATTGAACTGAAAAGCTCAGTGACCAGTAAATGATAACATTTGCACACATCCTTGGATAAAGATTATTGAAGGGATAAAACATTCTGGAGTCAGCTCCATGCACTTCAATATTTCATGTTTTTGTTTCCAATTAGATTAAAAAATGGGAAAAAATTTAAAAACTGCACAGCATAGATTCACTGCTATATATTAACCCTGAGTAGCCTACTAGCCCATGACAACACAACCATGGGTGCGTTTTTATTTTGGAAAGCAAATGGAGACCAGTTTCTACATTTCCCCTAAAAATACCTTCTGCTTTTGAAATAAGTAGTTCTTTAGCAGTTCAACAAACACGTAAAATTACTTAACTTAAAAGGCAAAGTAGCTTATAAGCCCTACCAAACACACCCCATGTAACATATGGGTCATGTGTGTGGGAGGGTGCGAATTGGGTAAAATGAGGAAGAGGAAATCGAAAAAAGAAAATTTCAGAGAGAACAAACTGATGACCACTTCCACATGATGCAAGTCTAGTAGAAGATACAGTGGCATTTTCACAGCTCCTCTGACATCAACTTCATTGTAGTGTTCTCATTCTCTCTTCAAAAAAAATTCCTTTAGTCACTGCACTCGGTACAAAACTTGCTTCATGGACAGGTTCTAAGAAACTAAAACTAAACCTCAAAATGTGCAGAGAATACTAGTGATTACTCTCCTCTGTCAAAAAAACGTGCACACTTACCTTACTAGTCTACCTCGCACTAAAGTGCACACTTCCCTATGTCCTTATTTGACACTTACCTTACTAGTCTACCCCGCACTAAAGTGCACACTTCTCTATGTCCTTATATGGCAAATTTTCACCCACTTTTCATCCTCTCTATTCACTCCACTCCACTCATTTATACTACTCTTTCTTATTTCATTTATTTTCAGTCGCACCCCTACTGATCAACCTTCCACTCATTTCTTGTTCCAAATGCGCAACCAAAGTGGGCACATTGATCTGGGAAGGAGGTAGTATATGATAAGCTACTCTCAAACAAAGTTATAGGATCCCTACAAACAAGATGGAGCAAACAATGCCCGGGAAATGAAATCCTAGTGCTCAGGAGAGCAGTCAGGGAAGGTAAAGAGTCAAGAAAGAAAGGAAGTATTCACATGATTAATGACAAAATTTTGCCCTGGTCCAGTTCCAAAGACAAGTCCTGCAAATTGAGGGTAAAGAAGAGGTTTCTGTAGCAGTAAGTTTTATTCCTAAATTTAGCAGATAGCAAATCCTTGAAAGGCTTCTACACAACAACATGGCTGCTTTAGTCTACTGGGGACATCATACTATCTGATTCAAAATTAAGTTTGAGCTTAGAGAATGCAGATAGCATAAGTTCGCAGGATCATATCCTCCAAGTAATGTCGGCATTCAATGCAAAAACTTCACTGCCATGATAACCATAAATCTCATAATAACTCGAATTCGTCCCAGACAGTAATAGTTCATGTATTCTCAAAAATTCAGAATTTCCTCTTACAATGTCGTTAAACATCACATTTCCACTAGACACCTCCATTGAAACACAGCATTCAGCAATGTCACAGAATTCAAAAACCAAAAAGATACCTGTGGCAAAAGGTTATGATTCCCTCCAGTGATCTGATGAAACTTCTGCAAGAACTGCTCCCTTTGGTCAGG